>JAQGAS010000911.1:0-30463 GCA_034686365.1 Pachymerium ferrugineum | reverse complement strand
AGTATTGCATACATGTTTAGACCATTTCAATCTTTTATTTAAACCCAACTTGTCTTAGGGGTTGAGTGTCCCTTTAATTTGATTTACTTCATTTCATTGACAAGAAGTATCTACGACTGTAGTATCTCACCTGAGAAGATGGCTTTAGAGTTAGTAATGAGTTTGCAATTTTCATTAATCGTTCAACAATTCAAAAATGAGCGATAAACTCAAAGCTATATCTTTCTTTCGACTTCTGAAAAGCTAGATCGAACAACCAAGTTCACCATTTTGTTTGTTCACAGTGATAATCAAACTGCCACTGCCACTAAATTACAACACTCGCATTCAATCAACAGAGAGACATTTTTTTAAATTGCACGAATTACTTAGTAATGTCTGTGCAGGGTAAATGTGCGCGCTAGAATTAGCTCATATTATCTTTACAGCCAATTTGCTAATTAATTTATTTTTAATCGCTTTTAAGTTATTAAAAACAAAAAGAGATTAAAAAAGAGGTAATTTTAGTTTGATTCATGAATGATTTCTCTCTGCTTGTAACGGCATTTAATAAAGTGTGACAGTTTCAAGAAGAAAATCAGGTCAGTGGTTAGTCAACCATAAATTTGTAATTATTTGTCGAAAAAAATTCGAAAAAGTAGGGAGAGATAGAGAGCAAAAAAAATTTCTAGAAATTTCTGGATGTTTGTCCCATTTAATTTCCAGTGAACACAACTAAAATGTAAAGAATATGGAATAAGTGGAATTAAAGTTCAAAACTTTTTTTTTAAAAAAAAATAGGAAAAAAGAACTTTTTTCCACTAAGGGTTTTGAACCATCAAGGTTGTCGACCTTAGAAATCTATAGATTAAAAATTACATAACTGTCAAACTCAGGCAAATCTGGCCAGTTAAGAGTTGAAATTACGTGAGAATTAATTATCCCTGAGCAAAATAGGCTGCAGGTAAAAATGAAAACAATAAAATAACATTTTGCAAATACTAATCACTGTAATTAAGGAACATGCAAAAGTGAAAAGTATTTTGTTTTCATGTAGATGAGGTCAGTTGATTAGCTTGACATTTCTTCAACAATTATTTATAAATTATACGGCTCCACTAGTGAGTGATTCCTACCTATACCTAAACGTAACAACAAAAGAATCATAATTCCAAGAAATCAGGGTCTTGATAACTTAACATGACAAATTGAACTCTTCATCATACCATAACTGACGATGGGGTACAACGATTTTGCCTATCAAAATCAACTGGTGCCGAAATCAAAGAATTGATAACTTAACATGACAAATTGAACGAGTCAACAAAACACTCGATCTTCATCATACCAAAAAAAAAAAAAAAAAAAAAATTGAGAAAAGTGTACGAAGAAATTTTTTACAAAACATGTAAATAATAACAGAAAAAAATGGTATATAATTGACCACATTATCATCTCCTTAGCAGATATTTATTTCACTTGACACAGTGGACTTTATTACTGTTTTAAACATTTGTTATTATTTACCTAGAACTTGTTTTTAATGTCATTGCAAATTATAAGTATTAAAAGTGTCACTGACTTCCAATTCAACTTTTTTTATTGCACTACATATGCCTATAGTAGGTCAAGATGTTGCATGTTCATCAAACGATGTTTATCTAATCTAAGAAATTCACACAATTTCAATAAATTATCATTATGCAATTATCATGCCATCTCTGCACTGATTTTATTTGGGGTAAATATATAAGTTGAGATTTTATAAGAAATAATGGAGTCTTTTTTTTCTCTTTTTCCCCACTTTCTAATTTGCTTCTGTTCTGTTTTGCATTGTCATTAGTTCACTAGTTCATGCGAGAGGTCAGGTTACACCTTGGATATAATGAGTAACGGATTTGTTATGCTCAAGTGTTTGTTTTTTATCACGAGTGGCCTTCTGTAGCAGTTAAATCATTCAGTCGTATTGAAGTGTGACCTTATGTATTTTAATATTGGAGTTTGGCCATTTTGCAGTTTGCACACCTTTTTTAAGCATGAGAATATTGACAAATTTCAATTATAAGTTTGAAATTTCTCATGTAAATATGTCAGGAAAATTAGGAAAGAACTTGAAAAAAAAAAATTATTTTTTTTTTCAAAGCTTTTTGGTGTTGTAATAAGGAAGTTATTTGCATAAAATGATTTTATACACCAAAAAAAAAGTTGAGTAGACGTCAACTCATTTGTCATTCTGTTATCATACAACAGATTAGACACTTTCATTTCCCTAAATCCAAAATAGGATTTATATAGAGTACTAGTGACAAAAGCTTCGTGTCTAGAATGCCTATATAAGTCTAGTTCTGCAACCCGCACAAACCAGGAAAGGCCAAAGTTTATTACAGTAGATGAATTTCACATAATAATTATTAAAGTTACATAAAAGCTAAATTTTAATATGAGATAATTACTGAAAAAAAATTTTTTTTTTTCAGAACTGTGCAGGGAAGACGAATTTAAATGCCGGTCAAATGCTCAATGTGTACCTTTGGCCTTCTTCCAAGATGGTCACGAAGACTGTGATGATGGATCGGATGAAGGTAAGGTTCAGATCTAGTGTGCCACGTATGGCTGACTTCAAAGGAAATGCAATATAGAAAAGAAACTCAATGACAAGGACGTAAGAATCTTAGTATTGCCATTTATGGCGTTCTTGCCTTGAGTTTTTAATGGATTTTTTTTACATTCTTCGAAATATGTGACATCAACATCTTCATGGTTAAAGTCAAGTATAAATTTTTCAAACTTGACGTAAATTTTATTTTAATCATTGAGCCTACATGCACCAAACATACAATCTTCAACAAAGCAACTTAGGATGTTAAATCAAAGTTCTAACAAGAGAAATCCCTACGTGTAACTCGTATTAGACTTTTCTATATATTTGATTCAACTAACCTTTAAGAAAACAGCTAAAGCGGAAAAACTAACAAAAACTGAATTTGGAATTGTGGAACATTGAAAATAATTGCATCCTGTGCTAGTCAGAAATCGTGACCAACTTTGAAGAGAGAGAACGATTATGTATTAGTAATCAACTCAAACCCCATAACATTTGAAGGTTACATTACTTATAATAATAACAAAATAAGCTTATGTATACATAGGGGAGAAATGTTTTAACTTTTATCACATTGTGTTATCAACACTGAAGGCCAATAAATAATAGGTTTTATTTTCCTTTTACACCCTTTTAAAATCCTATTTGTGGCTGCTTAACTTCCTCTTTGGTAGCCCTTATTAAATTGTATGGTTTCATGCATACACTTTGCACTTTAGTCACGCTTACACTAGTGCTTAATTAAAAATTCCAATTCAAGACAGCAAAACTGTTTTGCTTATGAGAATATTAATCTTGCCAATGTAATTACAATCATGACCTTATAATGAGTTAGAAGTCATTGTCTAGCAAACGAGTATATTAAAATTCAAGTAAACATTAATGACAATCTAACATCTGGTGGCAAACTATGAGGATATATATTACAGCATTAATCATTTTCTGTATTTGGATCCAGCCAAACTACGAGGTAGTACAAACCCAAACTTTGTACAATTCATACATAAACCCACTAAGCATTATTTTCATGTCTAACTAAAGACACATTTTCATTTTCATAAATATGGTAGGCAAAAAAAATATAAAGAAAAAGGTTCCATATTTTGAACTTAAAATTTCTCTGCCAAGATAATTGAGTTGTCGCAGCTTGGCACTTCAATCGGGTACTGAAATGAAGTGTACCACTAGTTTTAGGTTAAAATTGTCAGTTTTGAGAAAATATTTTTTAAATCCACTTTAACGCTTTAAGTGAATTACATGCCTGAATGGAATTTCATGACAAGCGGAGGTCAGTGACACCAACATTTCAGAATCCCCACATTTGCAGAAAAGTTGCATTTATATTATAAGTGTATGTCAAAGTCCTTGACATCTGACTTTTCACAATAAACCAACGAGCAGGAACAAATTTATGTCGTTGAACTCCATTACAAAATATTAACCACAAATATTTCTATTTTTTCCCAGAATGTCTAGAAGAACAATTTGCCTGCTTATGTGGTTTTCCACGGTGCATTTCGCAAGATAGGGTTAAGGATGGAATCTTTGACTGCGCTGAAGGATCAGATGAGAGTAATTAACCCACTTTTACACTTGGCAGTTTTAAAACTTACAAAGCATTAAATAAACATTGTGTTTTTAAAGTTTCAGTGGATGAAGAGTCATTTTCATGTTCATCTTTTGATGAAAATGGAAATGAAGTGTCCAACAGGAAGAAAAGACAAGTTTCATCAGGTAAGAAAAGAAGCTTCCTTATTGCCAGTAATAATTTTAAAAAAAACTTTTACATCTTACCACTTAATCTTTATCCAAAAGAAATATTTTCATGACCAATTTACTGACTAGATTTATCATAAAAATATTTTATTAAAAAATGAAAATTGTGGACATTCAACCAGCTGGAGTTGTCGTCAGTTCTTAACACAATTCGAAGAAATAAAAGGACAGGGGTTTTTCTATTACAACAATTTCCAAAAAGAACTTTTCCTTTTATTATACACCTACTTTTTATTTTATATCTCACCATTGGCTTGATTGGAACTCAGAAACTATCCCATTTTTTTTTCCTGTAATTGCAGAACTGATTGGTAACCCATTGGTTCAATAGTCCCAAAATTTTTATTGCAAACTTTTTAACTTTTGCTGTGTTCTAATCAGTTGGTTCTGCCAAATGTTTTTATATTTATTTTTTTTGCTATTTAACTAACAAAATCACAAATATAAAACTTCCCTTTCTATTATGCACTGACCTGCCTTTCATTGACAAGGACCCGATATTGATGCAACACCACCAGACAAGTCTACTGGACTCATCTCTTCAACTACACACACAATAATAAATGATGGATTAACAAGTTTATTAACTACAGAAATGTATGGTCAAAATGCACCAGATGGGCAATACTTTAGGTTCTTTAGTACTGCACTTACAACTATACAACCTTCAATAACATCATCAATAAAATGGGAAGATTCTACTGAAGATGCAGCGGAAAAGCAATTACTAGCTGAGAAGCAACGTTCAAAAAAACTAAAAGCAGCAACAATATTTTCTAACTTTTACTCCAGTGAACAACAATTATTAGCAAGTAGTCTGTCAGAACCTACTGCAGCAGTTCCCAATTGGACACCCCGAGAGACAGTCTCCGCAAATGTCTTGGTGTCTGGAAAATTGTTATCCAGTAGAGCTGAAATGAGCAGCAGCAAAGTTGTAGGCGGTAAAGTAGAGCCAATTAAAGCTCAGCGGCTTCCAAAGGGCAATGACTTTGTATACCCAGCTTACGTGATAACATACACTGTTGGTGATAAGAACATGAAACAGTCAAGTAAACCCGATTTCCGGCAAGAAATAACAACTACAAAAATAACATCACGAGTTGGACCTCCTGAAGAAACTACAACAGAACAGTTATTGGAACCCATAACGGAGTCTAGCACTCAAGATTTAGTAATCGAAGAAGTTGGTCCTAAGAAGTTAGAATCAAATATCACATCAAAGGACGCAGATTTCCAAGCGACTCGCAAGCCAGAAATATATAAGAAACCCTTATCACCTCTTAGGACTCATACAATTGGACCTGGAGATGTAAATATTCTACCAACAGGCCGATCCAGGATCTTTAGACCAACCCCTGCTATAATCAGGGGTAATATTAAGCCAACGGCTAGAACAACAGCATCCACAAACACTGTTAAAACGAGCAGGAATATTCCAAGACACTCCAAAATCACTTTAAAAGGATTTGTACATTTCACTACTACCGTCTCGGGTACGGAGATTGTCTTCGTACCGCAGACGACAAACAATGCTGAAACTACTTACAAAATTGAACCGTCAAAAAGTTTAATTGAGCAAAGTATTTCAGAAATGAATGAAGTTCTGGATGGAACCAGGGACTCAAAACAAGATTTTGTTCAAAACAAAGTTACAAATACTGCCCCTTTCCAATTTTCAACGATGGATGTTACGAAATCATCACCGACAGAAACAGATGCGGTCTCTAGTTCATATGATCTACCAATAATTACGGAAGTTTCAGGATCATCAGAATTACCAGTGACTTCGGAATTCTCTTCCATAATATCTGAAGATTCAATAGCCTCTCAGTCACCATCTACAAGTGACGTTACGTCAGAAGCCCCAGCCACTTCAGAAGTGTTTGAAATCACAGGATCTTTATTAATACCTGAGCAGGAAGAACCGTCAATGGAAACTATTGAAATTTACCAGAAACCAGAATCAGAATTTTCATCTATTATAATCTCAAGTGAACAAGATGAGAAAGTCTTTAGCAGTTTATTTGAAACCATTGACTTCCACAAAAACCCTAACACAGACGGTGTGCCATTTTCTGGAATGGTTGACATTGCTGACATGGACATGCAACTGATGCCTCCTGAAGACGAATTCCCATTAGGAATAATCTCATCAACGGAAGGAATTACTGAAATTGATGGTACTACAACACTGTTCACTACAGTTGTTATCGGTACTTTCATAGAGGGTAACTACGCTCAAGTAATTCAAAGCACGTCAAGTTTACTCCACACTGTCACTGTTGAAAGCGGCACTGAATCACAGACTGAATTCACCACATATCAACATTTCAGCACTGTATCAGATGGCCAATTTCCAAGCATTGTGTCAAGCTTTGACACTGTGTCAAATGTAATGGAAACTATTGTATCTGAAGTTCAACCTTCTTCAACAGTGTCGTCTAATGATGTTACTACCATAGTTAATGTTGAAACAATCGACGGTCCTTTCCCCAGTGTAACATCTGAAGTGTTCATTGCAAGCAATGATGTCCCAATACCAGCAAACAAACCTGAAGAACCAAGCACATTTTCGTCTACCAGTGAACTACTACAAACAATATTTTCTACGTTCACCCACTACACAACTCTGACTCGAGGAAATTTCCAGTTTGTAACTTCGAGTTTAGAAATTGTCTCACACATTTTAACAAGTTCAATTCAAAATTCGGTAGTGACCGGTGAAACCTCCATTGATGAAACTCACATTACAACACTCACAGGATTCCAAACTGAATCTAAATCTCCTTTTCCCACTGTTACATCAAGTATTGATGAAATCACTAACAAACCACAAGAACCTTCCACCCAAGAGACCCTTGCAAATGTGATCGAGACCCCGATTTCACCATCTATGAAGACCCTTCTATTCACCTCTTACAGCACTATAATCAGAGACGACACTTCAACAGTGACATCACACCTTGTTGTAAGCACACTACCAGAAGCAGAGGTGGTTAACAGTGATTCAATAACCACAATCCCTCTGACTTATCAGACAATAATACGACAAGATCCTACAACACCCATAATGCCCATAGAACCAACTTCAACTTTCCAAGCAGTCAAAACGTTGCTCACAACTTTAACTCACTTTGCAACTAATTTCGAAGGGGACTTTCCCTCGGTTACATCATCAACAGATGTTGTCACCAACTTTATAACTGAATCGTTGGAACCTCTTTTAGAAAAACGCGATCCACCAGTAAAACCATCTCCAGATGCGATAAGTACGGAGCCGATAAACCCGTCTCCTTCTATGACCCGTTTTATAACCTACACGTATTTTACAACATTTTTCCAAAATAATAAAACAAGTGTTACAAGTCACGAAATAACTACATCTGAAGTTGTTCCACTAACTGAAACACCATCTGCCATTCCAGAGATATCAATTGAGAACAGTGAAAGTTCCCCTGCTTCATCAATGACTCGTTTCATTACGTACACCTATTTTACCACCTTTTTCCAAAATAACCAAACCAGCGTGACCAGCCATGAAGTAACGACAACTGAAGTTGTTCCAATAACTGACTCCCCTATTATTACTTCATCAATAGAAAATTCAATTGATACCACTACGAATATCTCATCTACCGAAGTTCAGACAGTAACATACACTTTCTTTACAACTTATATTCAAGATGGTCATTCATTTGTGTCAAGCAGTGAGCAACTAATGACCTTATCCCCAAATGATGCGTCAAGCTTAGTTTTAAACCAAACTATCTATTTACCCCCATCAGTTGATGAGTTACAAAACAATGCAGTGACTGATAAAAACATTCAAGTCAGAACTGTTACAAACAATGTTACATATTTAACAACGCTTTTTTTAGATAATTCGACTTCAGCAATGAGTAATATCGTAATGGAAACCAGTTTAGTAACTCTTAGTGATACCGAAACAACACCATCCACAATTGAGAGCTCTATTACTACTGAAACTGTAACAGCTACAAACACGTATTACACAACATTCTTCTTGAACGGTTCTACATCCGTAAAGAGCAGAGAAGAAACTTCAACCGAAATTGTCTCAAAGACTTTAGAAATCCTTCCATCCACAACAGAAATGAACATCGAACCCGAAGAGGTTGCCCATGTCCCAGTTGAAGAATCTCTTGCACTATCATCTAATTCAAATTTCAATACTTTCACTCAATTTACAACATTCTTCTTAAACGGCAGTAATTCTGTAACTAGTTCAATTGTAATTGTTCCAAAAGAATCTGTAGAAATCGGCAACACAAATTTCATAGAATCGACAATTATTCCAAAAGAACCAACTGGAAGAAGCGTCAAAGAAATAACCACAACAGACTCAACACCCATAAACTCTTCCATTAAAAACGTAACTGACTCCCAAATCTTAGTCGCAGTCCTAAACCCTTTACCCGAATCCTCTCAGAACACCATCTCTGTTTCTGAGTTTCAAGCCAGTCAAGCCAATGTTGACCTAAGCCTCGACCAATCCGAAACGGTCAAAGAAAGTAAATTTGTACGTAACATTAGCCAATTGGTTTTAAATAATTTCACATTCAATACAAATTCCACCATTGCCCGTTTACCTCATGCAGTAAACGAGGTGATTAAAGAAAAACCCACTGATGTCATTTCTAAATATTTTCCTTCTTCATCTTACTCTGCAGGTCAGTCACCAAGTCAAGTACTCAGAACTCTCTATACAACTTTCACTTACTACACCACTTTGTACAGTGGAGGGAATACAGTGACCTCCACGAGATTAGAAACTCAGTCAACTGTGATTACAGACACAGCACTGCCACAAATCGAACCTTCTACTACTACTTCTAATACTTTACAAAGTGTGTACACAACTTATACTTATTTCACAACTTTTATAAAAGATGGAATTACCAGCATAACAAGTAGCGAGTCAACTCAAACTAACGTTATAGAAGACATTCCTAGTACTAAACAACTTTCAAACTCTGACTCAACTACTCCTTTCTCTATGACAAAATACACCACATTCACTTACTACACAACGCTATACGATGGCAGTTCTTCTACCATTAAAAGCAGTGAAGAAGTGAAATCAACTGTTTACTACGGAAACTCTCAAACATCAAATGATGTCTTAACGACATCTACATCAACGAGCGAGACACCTACCCAACCAAGCACTGTGGGTATCCTTCCAACAGCTACAACGTTTTACACTACATTTACTTATTACACAACATCGTACAAGGATGACCAATCTTTCATAACCAGTAGATTAGAAACGATATCAAATGTAGTGGTAGACACCACAGGTGTTACATTCACACCAGCAACGGTTCCTACAATTGTACCTAATGACAAAGCCCCCATTTCCATAAGCACTATACAACCAACAACGGTTCAGCAATCAACTCCCATGACTACCTCAACAAGTTTACCAATAGGATTATTATCAACTATTACAAGCAGCAATATTCAACAAGGATTAACTACAGCTTATGTCACTGAAGTACATGGAACGTACATAAATGGGATGTATGCGCATGTTCAGCAAACTAGCTCTTCAATATTTGTCGGTCCAGATGTGGCTATTGTTACTAGCCCTGAACCAACTGCAACAACAAGTGCATCTGTTGTAACACCCACACAATTGGTAAACTTATACCCAACTGGATTAGTTACAGAAACCTCTGGAAGTTCAGTGAATGATGGAACAGTCACCTTATTTACGAGTCGTGTAATTGGTACTTATATAGAAGGTACCTATGCACAGATTGTTGAAAGTACTTCAAGAATTGTTTTGGGAGCTGCTACGGCATCTAATGTTGAAGAAAAGACCTCCTCCACTACGGATGACATATACAAAACTGGTGTAGTGTCAACTATTTCAGGAAGTAGTGAAGTTAGGGAAGGTGTCACTACTTTCTATGAAACACAAGTATTGGGTACTTATATAGAAGGATCTTATGCCCAAATATTGCAGCCAACTACAAGAATATTGACATCAAGTCAATTTCCATCGTCATCTGCAGAATTGCGCACGAGCTTATCAAGTCAGGCAGATCAACAAAACTTGTCAACTATCACTTCATCTCCTGTTAAAGAATCGAACGAATCATCAAGCAATGCTATTAAACCAACTAGTTCTAGATTTCGTCCAGCAGTGAGACCATTCAACTCAAGAAGTCGGAATAACTTCTTCAATAGACGTACAAGTAGTAGTAGTAATGCTGTGAGTGCAGCAACGTCTGCAACTGCTAACTCGCCATCCACTTCTCCAACAAGAAGTCGACCATTTTCCCGCTCATCTGGAACCACCAGAAGTAGTTCAAGTCGTTCTTCAAGCAGTTTCAGGGGATCTTCACCTGGTTACCGTGGATCAAGTGCAAGTGGATACAGACCAACTAGTTCTAAAGTTGGAGGTCGAGGATCTAGTTTCTCTGGAAGTCGTGCTTCATCATATCCAGGAAGTCGAGGGTCGAGTTTTCCTGGTAGATCCAGCAGTGCATACAATGGAAGAAGTTCTTCGCGTTCATCTTCATCCAAAATTGGACCAACATCCCGAGGTAAATTTACTTTCCGACCAAGAAACTCCAGATTCAGTAAAGGGTCTTCATCTCAATTAAGTAGCAGTGTATACCCTACAACTTCCGCTTATTTCAAATCGTCAAATCGGGGAATTAGCAGTTCATCAATAGTAGAGTCAAGTGTAATTGAGCCATCTTTTGATGCAACACCTACAGCACCTTTGTCTAATGAAGAAATTGAAGAAAGTAATGACAATGAAGATATTCCTGAAGAGACTAGTATTGTCTCTTCAAGACCACTTACTGACAAACAAGTGTCTAAAGGTGTTGCCAACCGTCAAGAGGAAGAAGAAAACGAAGACATTCAAGACGAGAATGTGGATAAGAGGAAAGTTCTATTTAGACAATTCAGACCTGGGCAAAGGCGCCCCTTTGTTCCAAGAAACAGACTCAAGAATAGAAATAAACAAAAAGACTTAGACCAAAAAGAAGCAGGATCAGAGTTATATGAAGTTGAAACAGAACCAGGAAGTATTCAAGAACATGCATTCATTGAAGACGACGTATCTAGAAAAAAACGTAATGCAGCTAGTAGTGAGGAAAGCGGCGAAGATTATGGAATGAAAAAACATTACAGACGCCGTTATCAAAGACCAAACCGATCCACTGTTTCTCCAAGTAAGACATTAACCCAAACTCCTAGAAAAATAACAATCAGACCTAGAGTCTCAACAAAAACATCAACTAAGACTAAGGACAGTGCCCTTGCAAATCCAACAAGAGTGACTAAAGGAGGCGTGAGAACACAAAGTCAAAGACGAAGAGCAAGCACTAAGAGGGTGAATCAGGTGACAACTAGCACCACTAGCACTACAACTGCTGATCCTCCCACACAAACCACAACTAAAGTCAGAGGAAATAAAGCAAGAGGTCGATCCCGTTCAACAAAGCGTACAAGTCGCGAAAAAGTAACTATCCGACCAACTGCAACAAGACGTTCACGTTTGACAACACACAGAAGATCAGATTACGCACGTAGAGTAGTAGCGACGAAAAGACGAATTGGCGATTCACGACATACTCGTAGAAACCTGGGTCAAGTTTCTGACTCATGGGCAGCTGCCTCTGGGAAACAAATGCGGAGTAATAAACAAATAATCCGAACTCCATTAATGCCAATTATCATAACAGTCACACACACTTTAAATACAACCAAAGTGTTGACTATTTTCCATGGAAGAGAAACGGAGTTAAGAACTTTGCCAACGACTACATTGAGTGAACAAACCTTACGATCAACAGACTATTCAACTGTTCGTGAAATGGGCAGTACAAAATTCATTTTAGAGTCATCAATGACGTCTGATATGATCAATCCAACTGTCGCACACATAACAGAGGTTTTGATTACATCCACTGTAAAGCCTACTGCCAGTGTAAGCAGACTACGTGGCGGTGGTAGGGAAACGAAGACCTCAACAGTGACATTGTACGGATTAACTACAGTTGTTAGTGAAAGTACCCAACTGTTGCCATTACAAGCAAGTAACCAATTGGCATCACTTCTTCTACCTCAATTACTGCTTAACCAGTTTTTCCCCAATCAGCAACAGTTAAGTCTTAGCACTTCTTACTACACGCATGTCACAACAACCACAATCGATTCCTCTTCAATAATACCACTCGTGTTCCGTGGGAAAACAAAATACAGTACCTTAACGGAAAGAAAAGTCTTTCCAACTACAATAATCACTTCAACCACACTGCCAGTGACTGTGGCCCAGAATTACCCAGCCATTAACCCACTTTTCCCAGCTTTGTTTAATCCATTGCAATACCAGTTGTTACAACCACAATTACAACAACAGATTCAACCAACAGCTATGGAACCGATTATACAACCATCCATTGTAACATTAGAACCGGAAGTCGTTTATGAACCTGAGTTTGAATTCGAAAGTGAGGAGGAAGTGGAAGTTCCTACAGTACCACCACCAAGAAAGCGGCAAAAGAATCCAAAACCAGAAAGAACAACACCAATTACAAGTGTTTTGACTTTATATTTATCGGGTGAGAAACCAGGAAAATTTAATTCGTTTATAACAACTGTGACTTTGAATAATGATAACGATGATGACGCGAGTAGAGTCAAACGAGCAGCAGGCATTGAACCAAAACCAGTAGATATTTTAGAGATGACCACCTCACCAGAGTTATATGATTTAATTGGTGACGACGAATCATACCACCAAGATATTCGTAATGATGCTAATGTGGTATTAGTTTCTGCAATTAAGGATATTGATGAATATGGTTTGCGTAAAGGATATGCAGAGACCGAGTCATTACCAGTTGAAGTTAGTTTAATGGATGATGTAAAAACAAGTCAGGACGAGAGTCGAGAGGTGGGCGAGATGGAAGAAACTGAGGATGATGAGTTTCTGGAAAGTGACGAAACAGATGATGGTGAAGATGAGGAAAGAGAAGAGGAGATTTTGGAGGATGAAACGATCACTCCAACACAAACAGTGCAAACTGATGTTGAAAAAACGCGTGTCAAAAGAGCAGATGATGAGGACGAAGATTACGAAGAGGAAGAAGCACCCAAAAGAAAATCAAAGATTATGACATACACACGATATTTTACTAGAGTTAAAGATGGTAGTCATAGTATTGGTAGTACAATTGAAACTGTAACACGAGTTGCAACAAATAATTATAAATATGATGAATTAACTCGACAAAATGAAAAAAAGACAAAATCGCCTGCACTTGAAGATCCTGAAATTGATGACGAGGAAGAGGACGATATTGAAGAGGAGGAACCGATCCCAGACATAAAACCATCAACAACATTAAAAAAAATTCGACAAAAAGTCTCAAAAGTTAGGAGACCAGTGTCTAGAAAACTCGTTAGAGTAAAACCGATCGCAACCACAGAAAATGAACAATTATTAACAACCAAAGACCCCGTTTCTACATCCACAAGCAACCCACGTCAAAACCGATTACTTCTGAAACCATCTGTAACACCTACGGAAAGTGACGACAATGAAGAGGAAGATGATGAAGATGATGATGAGGAAGATGACGAGCCAGAGAACACCACAACTGAACCAGATGTCACTGTAAGTGAAGTTGAAAACAGCTTCACTACAGATGAAATTGAACCAACCAGTTCCATAAAGGATGACCCCTCTAAATCAAAACTTAGCAGATCAAGAGTTAAAGTTGTCCGTGTCCGCCCCTCTACATCCGGTTCATTTGGCTCTAGAAGAGTCTTGTCAAGTCGAAGAATCAAAGTCCCAGTTCGTGGAAGTAAATTACCTAAAGTAGAACCAACAACTGAGAGTGAAGTCAAAGAAATCCCAGAACTTACAACCAGTAGTTCAAGTATAAGAGCTAGCAAAACTCGTACACGCCTTTTCCCGACACACCCAGTCCCTTTAACCTACTACACAACGTTTACGTACTTTTCAACACTCATATCTGATGGTGCCACCCAGATGCGAAGCCGGGAAGCAATCACATCACAAATTGCAACTGAACCCTTAAACACTCGAGTTGCAGGCATAATTCAATCGAGTGCAGGATACAGTGTTCTACCAGAAGAGGCACGACTAACCAACTTTGGAACACGTACTCGCAAAGGGGTTACAACAATTGTCAATGCAGGATCTCGAATTCGAATAACAGATGGAGGAATTTTACCAACCTTACCGCCAACTGAACCAATTGTAAAAATTAAGCCAACTGAACGACCAATCACTAATGGTCGTAGGCATGGAGTTGGACCTGGCGATGCACCACGAACTTATTTAACAATCTACACATACTTCTACACATTTATTGACGATTCTGAAACGAAATATTCAAGCAGTGAAGCCACTCACAGAGAACTAGCTCGTGGCAGTACAAAACCTCTACCTGGAGACTTCCAGCGAACCGAAGACTCTTTTGGGCTGTACACTTTAAACACGGATTCGCCTCTTACAAACCTAGGATTCCGTGTACTTGGAGGCACAACAACGTCTGTTAACTTGGGAGATAAGACAATTGTCATGTTTGGTAATGTCCCACTAAGTGCAACAAGTACAAGGACGTTAACAGCGAACCCAACAATACTGAGTGACTTTACAACATCTTCATCTCCCAGTAGAATATTTGCTAGTAGGACAAGAGTATTAAAACCTAAGGTTTCAAAACACAAAATTATAAGAACTCGAGTTCGTCCATCATCAAGACCCTCAATTGAATCTTCATTTGATTTGACTGATGAACCAATATTTGAATCTACTTTCAAACCTGAAGAAACTGAAGAGTTAATTTTTTCATTGGAGAGTTCTTTTGTAACTGAAGTTCCACATGAAATAACTGAAACAACATCTGAGCAAACCACAAGCAAAGAATCAACAACAGAGCAAACCACAAGCGAAGAATCAACAGAGCAAACGACTTCTACAGATCAACCATCAGCAACACCACCGTTGCCTTCAAGCCGGTCAAGATTCTCCAGTTCTAGACCAAGCTCGCTCCGGGGTTCCTTCACATACCCATCATCATCATCCAGCTACAGTAGAAGAGGTTTTGGTTCAAGAAAACCATTTACAAGAGCCAGGGGCTCTTCATCTAGCAAATCACTGCCATCAAACGTCGTGTACGTGACTTACACAACGACAACACTTGTCCCGTTCCTTGGAGGTACCCATACCAGAACCCTAAACGTAGTTACATCTTCACTCCGTACATTGGCACCTGCAGAGCTGGCACAATTGACTGCTTCTCAATTACAAACAGTTAATGCAAGTAATGAAACCCTATCAGAATCAGCAACATCAATTACTGAAAGCCCATCCTCCTCTCAACCGTCCAGCTCAATTGATTCTAGTATTAAAAGCAGTTCTCAATTGTCATCCTATAATCCATCATCAATTTATCCCTCTTCCCCATTCAGTCATTCAAGCTTCAACCCCTCTTCACGACTATCTTCTCCTTTGTCATCATCATCTAGCAGCCATCCCTTCCTTTCATCATCACCCTCCAGTAATTTTCCTTCTTCCGTTTACTCAACCCTTACACGAAGTCCGTCCTCTTCCTTACAATCCTCTATCACTGAGTTTGAAACAACCCGAACTGTCCTTGAAACTCTTACCACAACCTACACATATATCATCACTCGCCTGGATGGTACCAACCAGGTCGTGTCAAATAAGGAAGAGACGACAACAGATGTAGTGACCAAAACTCTCATTGAAACTGTGACATCAACTTTGCTTCTTTCTTCCCAATCTGTGGGTGAGTTTACAGCACATGTTCTTTCCTTTTTCTCTGTTGTGTACAAATATTTTTTTACTTTACATTTTTCTCAATCAAAAACAAATCAAATGTTTCATAGGTATTTTTTTCAAAGCACTTTTCTCTCAAAATTGAATTCTACTCTGAGCAATTTCTTTGAAAGAAAAATTCTTAAACTAATTATAATTGGGTTTTAACAAGAAAAATGGGTACTCGATGCTATTATTAATGGGCAATATTTATCATTACTTTAAGACAGTCAACTTTGCAGATGATCAAGAAAGTTGATTGTCCCCTTGAAATCCAGTATATATTAAACAAGCAAGTGTAAACTAATTTATTGTCCGTTTCAGTTCCTTTGCCAGTAGATGTAACATCCAAACCACCTCTAAATATATCTGATGTGAAGTCAAACGAAGGTAAAAACTGTTTTAAAGTTATCAAATAAATATCTAATTCGCTTGTAATTATTATAGAAACAAATAGCACATCCACATCTGAGGCGACATCCAGTCCTCAACTCAAGACAGAATTACTGACTAAAGTAATGCCAGATGGTGTGACTTTATTGGTAGCTGCAACAGCAACAGACAACACTTCTATCGAGCTACCATCTCCATCTCAAGAACAATCCTCGTCACCTTCTGTGCCGCTAAAAACAATCTACACGACATTCACATATTTTACTACTTTCTTTTCGAGTGGCAGTAGTCACGTAGTCAGCCACGAAGAAATCTCTTCATCCATTATGCCCGGTCAAATTTCAGAGACATCTAGCCCAATACTTCAAACATCTTCACCTGTCGAAGTTGCTGAAATTGCTCATACTCCAGTTTTAACTGAAACACTATACACAACGTACACCTATCTACATTTATTCAAAACAGAGAACCTAATGCATACAGTAACAAGCAAAAGTACAACATCTAATGTCCTGACTCACGAAATTGGAGAAACAATTCCATCTAGACTCACTCTTTTAGAAACGAAAACGTCAAGCAGTACCAATACTTTCTATAGCACGTTATATGAAGGCAGCAATGAAATTGTAAGCAGTACCGAAGAAATAGTTACTCAAGTGATTATCACCAGGGCACCATTTTTAGGAAAATTGACAATTGACCCAACACCAACGTCGACATTCACACAATTACAAACCACATCCAACAAAAATGCTGCAATCAAAACTTTCTTTACAACATTCACATATTTTACAACATTGCTGGAGAAAGGAAATGTTGTAACAAGTAGCCATACAGAAGTTGTTACCAACACTGTGCACCAGAGTGTTGAACCTACAACTACAAGTGAGACCTTTGAGGTAACAACATCAATTACTGAAGTTTCACCATCATCAGACTCCACATCAACAACCACAGTAGCAGTCCCAATAACGACAACATCAACATCTTTATCTTCAAGTCAATTGTCAGTGTCTTCAAGCATTGAACCATCAAGTTATGTTGTAAAAACATACTTTACAACATACACTCATTTCACAACATATTTGGATCACGACAAGACATCAATCAGTACCAGAGAAGAAACCGAATCCAATGTTGTAACCGAACTAATCACAAGCAGTAAATCTCCTATTTCAAGCAGCCCAATTTCAACTCAATCAACAATGCCTAAACCATCATCACAATTATTTGAAATCAAACCAACATCACCATTCGATGCGCAAGCAACCAAAGCCCCAGATGTGATTCGCGTAAGAACTTACTTTACAACGTTCACATCCTATACAACACTAATTGATGGAACAAATACTGTAATCAACAGCAAAATTGATGTGAAGTCCTCAATCGAAACTATTTTCCCTACAAAAACTCAAACTCAATCATCTACTCCTTCAACTGTTATTAGCGGCTCTACTATAATTTTCTTCTCCGGCGTTAAAAATTCTGCGACTAACCAGACCCTTCCAGTACCAATATTCACATCCAAAGCATCTCAAGTAACAAACCCTTCATCAATTACAACAAACCCACCCAGTCAAGATAACTCAAAACCAGCAGCTTCAGCAAATAATGCTGCTCCAGTCAATCATGGTGGATCATTCTTATCTGGTGTTGCACCTATTCTAGGAGGACTAGCAGCAGCTTTTCTTTCTTCAAGCAACATGGGAGGTATTACCAGTCGTAATGACACAGACAAGAATCATCAGATGAATCAACCTCAAATCCCATCTGGAGCCATTGTACCCGGATCACAAGACCCCATTTTCATCCCATTGCAGCAACCTCTGCAGCAACACAATGTAATTCCAATCATAATACCGCAAAATGTCCAACCACCACCACAAAATGGTATAAGTCTAATCCCACCAGCCTCTTTTCCTAGTAACCAAATGGACAATGCTCTACCACCAGCACCAGTTTATCAACCAACATTCAAACCTGGGATGACCGAAAGGGGCTTTACTCCTATTACTAGTAGCATGAATGACAAGTCTACAACAGGAAGTTTCAGCATTTCTACAGTAACATCTGTGTTCCAAGGCCAGTCAACATTATTCTTTAACAGACCCCAACCAGAGTACAAACCATCTGTTGCAACATTCACTTTTCAAGGGAGTGGAAGCGAAGATGATTTTGTTACAGCACCTGGTTTGTTTCAAGAGTCTGTCGTAGATGGGAAGACTTTAGTTCTTGCATTGCACCCAGAAAATACAAGAGGAGGGTTCCATCTAATTGCTCCATCTGTTGTTGATTTATCAGGAGCCGGGGCAGAAACTAAAGAACAATCTGTTCTTGCTCTTGCATCAATTAATGAATTGGATGCTCCAGCATCAAGAGTTACAACAGTTTACACGACCTATACATATTTTACCACATTATTTGATAAGGGGACGCAAGGAAGAGTAATTTCAAGCGAAGAGACCATTTCCCAAGTTAAGACAATTTTTGACTCTGGAGAGACGATCACTTCGCGGTTGATATTGCATACTGAAGAAGCGCCTGGCTCATCAACTAGAAAAGATATAAAACCGACAATTGTCCTAGGGCAAGTAGATTCAACAGATAAAATTCAAGAAATAAAATTTGATTCTAATGAGAAAAGCAATATCAACAGAAATGACTTTCAACCAGGAGTTAACAGGCCTTTGATCTTGCCCCCTGCCCAAAATATACCTGGAGTACAAATGCCTAGTGGAACATTTGTTCTTGTGTCACCAGGACAATCCTTTCAAATACCTGTCGCAAACGAACGATTTGTAAATATTCCTGGTGCAGTTACCCAAGAGATTGCTGGAATAGAGTTTGCGCCTCACTTGCCTCAACTGCAAACACGAATGCTGACATTTACTCATTACACCACATTTTACAGCGATGGGCGAAGACGCATCACCAGTCATGAACAAATAATGCCGACTGTTATCACGATTTCCAACCCACCAACCCAACATCAGGTTGGAAGCAGCACCCTTTTCTTATCTCTAGCCAATGGAGATACTGAACCAATTCCCTCTATTTTGGGTGTTCATCCACCAAGTAGGAAAACCACTACATCTCAATTTATGCCTGCACAAACAGTCGATTCATTCCCGTTTAACCTAAATACTGCTCAATCAAACATGCACACTCAAATTACAGCAAAATCTGACTTGGTTGAGCCATCAAATATCAACATTAACGGACCTATTCATGGAAGCTTGCGCACAACTACACGATTATTAACATTCACACATTACACAACTTTAACCCAAAATGGCAGAAGAATCAGCTCTAGCAGAGAAGAGACTATTACCCAGTTGATAACGGAAAGTCCCCCAGCTGTGCACACAACTACAACATTTGGTGCACCTTTAGAAATTCTGGAAGTTCAGCACTCTCAAAATCAAGGATCGTCTATTCCTTCAGCTGCTATTCATAGTTCCGTAATTTTGGGTCTCAATGTTCCACCAGCAACAAGCAAAGACTCCATTTCCATTGAACCTATTAGACCTGTACTGAGCGACAAGGCCGATCACATCACAGTTTCCATCCAACCAAGTCCCACTGTTGGTCCGTCAAAAAGTGAAACGTCTAATAAAGATCAATTTAACACAAATATGTTGCTGGATGTACTATCATCACTGCATAATGTTATTGACGATCGTCTAAAAACTTCTCATTCAACCAAGAAGAGCGAAACAATTGATCCCATAAACTTCACTCTGGCTTCACCCGATATTCAACCTGCAGCAGCTCACACAAGAACAGTTTTTGTAACTTTCACACATTACACAACTATGACCATAGGTGACAGAACGATAACTTCAAGTAGAGAAGAAGTGTTACCAACAGTTATAGTTACAGATAGAGCAGATAGTGCAACTGCTACAGCTGTATTTTTACAACCAAACATTTTGACAACTCATTCAACCACTGTTATTGCTTCAAGGCAAGTTATACACGTGGGTCAGGTACCAAACCTCGATGTTGCCAATACAACTCTGGTATCACCAACCGCAACTCTCGTTAAAACAACGTCAATAATTACACCCGTGACTACATTTACACCTGCAACATTTAGCCCGAGAATTGTTACATTAGGAACGATAGTATCATCAACAGTACAAATGGAACCAGCCACTGTTCAAGGTTCTTTTCAACAAGAGGCTGTTGGGTTAAATGCTGATGTTAGAACTTATTACACCACCTACACTTATTACACATCTTACTTGAAAGATGGTAGTATTAGTGTATCAACTAGTAGGGAAACAATGAGCCGTATAACAACAATGACCCCTTCAGTTACAAGCATAACGTCAGTTATTACAACGAAGCCAGCAGTTAATGCCACATCAACTGATCAACCAACAGTTACAACAACCGAGACGCAAACAATTTACAGAACACGTACCATTTACTTCACAACAATTTTGGGGCCGGGTAGGTCGAGTATCTTCTCGTCGCCAGAAGTGTATGGGGTTATTATACCACCAAAACCAACCAAAATCGTTTGGCATCAAGACGGCCAACAAACGCAATTTGGGGGTGGACAATCAATTAGTTATTTATCCGGGCAGATAATGAGTAGTGGAGTTTTTGGCAACCGCACTGTTTTGTATGTCGTGAATACAGATTTTCTAGGATCAGAGAAACTTGTCACAATAGACAATACTCTTTTGCAAACAACTGTAGTGAACGGACAGCAAACATTGTTCATTCAACCTACAAGTGCACCTTCGATCATATCGCCAACCACAACACAGCAAATAGGTGTTGGCACAGGAGCAACAACAGTAATCGGTGGCCCGAGAGATACGTTAACAGCGTCTGTTCAAATCAAAACGTCAGTCGACAAAGGTACTACAAGTGTCCACGTTGTAGAGCATGGAGGCGCCATACAAGGTTCATTACAACCTGATACAGTGACGACTTCGACAACTCCAGAATTGAGTGAATCAGTTAACTTATTCGGTATCAATACAAATCCAACTGTCTTAATCGGTGGAGTACAACCGGGACTAAAAGAAGAGACGAAAACAACATCAATAGCATCTGGTAGCACCATAATATCGGGAACAACAACAGTTATCGGACCAGTCTTTTCTAAACCGAGTGAAGTGTCTACAGATATCACCTACACCAACGACCGCCGTACAGTCACAGATAATGGCGTAATAACTCGCTACATTACATACGTTGACGAGACAGAGAGAACGATCGCCCAAACGACACCTACAATTGTAGGTTCGAGGTCAACTAATGTTGTCAATGTGAACACGTACCCTCGACGAACAATGATAATAACCATATTGGGGGATAAAACTGTTATTAACTATGTAAATGCTCAACAACAACCATTGGATGCGACCGATATGTTGAAAATCTTTGGCACCAAAGCAGCTACTTTGCCCACACCAACAACGACTAGAGAGCCGGATGAAGCAAGCGTGTTAGTGCATGCAGGATTTGGTAATGGCTTTGGTGGGGCAAGACCAAAGCCTACGACAACGACGACTAGGAAACCATTGGACAAAAACGACGACATAAATAGAATAGACATACAAGCTGAAAGAATTAAATCTAATGGAGATGAAGACAAATGTAAACCGGGATGTAATGTATTTCAAGGAGAAGTGTGCCGAGAAGTGTCTCCCACAAAATACCAGTGCGTCTGTCGGACTGGTTTCTTCCGACCATCGTTTTCAAATACATGCAGAGGTTAGTTAATTTTAAAAAACGAGCCAGACATCAAGTAATCTATAAAATACTCTCTTTTCAGGTGTGAGAACTTATTTGGTTAAAATACCTTTGCTGTCAATGGGCAGAAACCCATTACCATATTCAAGTATTTATGGCGACAAAACTTCGAATGGTTATAGACAAGTGTCGAGCAAATCGAAACAAGGGGTAAAATGATGTGTATATATAACTAAACTTATGAGTTAATAAAGCATACTTTTAGAACGAGGAAATTCTAAGTGCATCAGATGCAGTTGGTCGCTCTTTCTACAATAGCAAAGTGAAGGCCCTTACAAATGCACACGGTGCAAGTGGTATTCGCGAAGGTGTCTTGGCAAACATTGTGGTCCAAGTGAACAACAACAGTGCAGTGGATGAAGCCATGTTACAAAAAGAATTGATTCAATACCTCACAAGAAATGATTACACTTTGGGAAGAACTGACTTGAAGACAAGCGAATCTGCTGCAAATGCGTTAACAGTCGAAGGTAGAATCCATTAACGTTTACAATTAGTATAAAATATTGAACTTGAAATAAATGTCTTTAGATTTTGACGAATGCTCTGACCCAGAATTCAATGACTGCTCTCCAAATGCTGTTTGTAAGAATACAGTGGGATCATTTACATGTTCTTGCAATGAAAGATACAATGACAGCGACTCGCGATTCCCCGGTCGTGTTTGCTTAGGTAAAGCGAAGTCACCTTTTTCATGTATAAAGCTTTAGTTACAAATTAAGTACAATTTTTCAGAACCATCCGCCCAATGCGACTTCTGTTCTTTCCACGGCGTTTGTCGTCAGGGAGAAGATGGCCACCATTATTGCGAGTGCGATAAATGGTATCTCGGTAAAAACTGTCAAGTCAATGGATATGGTATTTATAAAATATATAATTTAAATCCAACTTATTAACACTTAATATATCACTTAGCACTTGCAATTATTCTGCCCATCATAATCGGACTTCTTCTCATCGCAATGTTGTTATGGTTATGTTGTTGTTGTCGCAATGGGAGATGTTGCGTAGCTGGAAGTTGTTGCGCATGTTGTGAACCCCGGCCAAGGCATGCGGCAGCAGCAAGGGTAACTTCTGGTGGAGTCTTTCCAATATTAAACAGCAACGCAGCAGGTGCAGGAGGGACGTTGGATAAGAAAGCTATGATAGCAGGAGACACCTCGAGCGAGAGCAGCGGAGAGCAAAGTAGATTGGCTCATGTAGCTGATGTATTTGGGGTAAAACTATTAAATGGCTCAATTACACTCTCCTGTTGCTGATGGCTAATAATTTTACAGGGAGCCGGTGGTGGAACACACAAGAGTAGAAAAAGTGCGTCTAGTTACGAAGACAGAAGCATTTCAGCATTTGTTACAGAACCACCAGTTCTTATACCACGTGCCAAACATCAACACCCTAAACAGGTAAAAGAGTCAAAAAAAAATTCTCGTGTTGACTTGTAATTACAACTTTTCCCAATAGTACATTTCTGCCTCGACTGAAAATATAATTGGTCGGGAGGAAACTACAGACTTTATGGGAGCAGAGAATAAATTGATGTCCATTCTTGATGGCGAATCAGCCCATGTAATTACAATACATTTCCAATAAGAATGAGAATGAGAATTTAACGAGATTTTTATAATAGGAAAGGAACATGACAATTCAAAAAGAAAAGAGCTCATTTGCTACATTACCGGCAGCAGCAGCAGCTTATTCAAACTCAAAAATGAAAGTTTCAGGTGGACGCACTGAAACTAAAAAAGCAGCTACAAATGAGAGGAACAAGAGAAGTAACGGTGGACTTGCGGCATCATCCCACATGGGTGCCTCGTCTAGTTATTCAGAATTTGCTTCTTCTGCAGCCAAGGCAGAAAGACTAGCAAACAGTAATCAAGCAAGAAGCACTAGCAGAGGTATATTTAAATATAAATAGAAATAATCGAGATACTGATTTTTGATTACTCAGCTGCAGCTTCTGCTAATATTGGTGCTGCATCCACAGCATCAATCAAACAGAGTAATTCCCGCTCAACAAAAACAAAGAAATTAGGAGCTGACAGTGGCGGTGCTTCCTCAATGCACGTCATATCAACTTCAAGCTACTTTAGTCCATCCGCAGATTTAATGCACGAACAAGAATCTGCTTTCTCGACAGGTGACAGTAGCAGACCAACAGCTACGTACTCATCGAATCGAGATGCAGCAGATTTCGAAAATTTTAGCTCAAGATTTGAAACTGCCAGTACTGGACAATATGGAAATACGTGAGAACTTTGAAACATGGATTTACAAAATATTTCTAACGCCTCATTTCTTTAGAACAACAATGTCAATGGCACGTTCTTTCGACGAGACAACAATTCATCCTGATACAAGAGGTGTAGGCAGTTACTATTTAAGTTCTAAGGATAGATCATCTAGATTTTTCAGAGAGGTAAACTGTGCATTATTTACCACTTAATAATTTTAGGCCAAGTTCGCACAATGGTTTTGTCATGCTTTAAACATTGTCTTTGTCAGACAATGTTTCTAACATAACAATACAACCGCGCAAACACTTTAATGGCATAATAAAAGCTACTATATTTTGTAGGAGCCTTACCAAACAGACATCGATGACGGCATTACTGTTGGATCAACTATGATGATACCTAGCAGTCAGATGCTATATGAGGTATAATTAATAAAACTGTATGGATTTAATTTTAAAAGCAAAACATTTATTCTAAATAATAAACGTTTTCAGCATGATAGTGATGCCAGCAGCAGCAACCCATCAGCAATTTTTCCTAAAGTACACAGAAGAGGAAACGCAGATGAGAAATATGAATCATCCTACTACAGCTACGAAAAAAGCACGAACAAATTTTCCCATAAGTAACTTAATATCTTGTTACCTCAGGTTCCGAACATGAATTTAAATGCCACAGATGAAAGTGCTCACAACCATTAAATTATGAAAAATTGCTGGCACTCGTTTACTATATATATAAAAATGTGTATATAATTTTTTCAACTAATGATGTGATTTTGTAAACTTCTGCTGCACAGATCACAAAGGGAAACTGTTATATGTATATACAACTAACTCAATTGCAATTCAATTGTTTGATTGAATGAATGTTTTTATGCCAAGTTTTTCTTTCATACAAGAGTAGCAGGACAATTCAAAATTTTTCATTTAACTAATGATTTTAAATTAATTGTGTTGTGCCAAATATTCACGTCCTGAACTAATTGAAAGTTACCTTAATTAAATTAATCAATAGCAATATTAAGTTGTGGTTTTGTAAGTTAACGCAATCACAATTTAATTTTCAAGTTGGGGATTAGATACATTTTGAATACTTCTTCCAAAATTGATTTGTGAAACTTTTTTGCATTATAATAATAAATTAATTGCCTTATTTTAGATGTTTGAAACTTTATTTTCCTTCTGTTTTTTATATATGGTCAACATATACATTACATGGCCATATTTGATTGAGGTAAAAACATAACTTAGGTGTAATGTTCAATACTTTACATGGCTACAGTATTTAGCGGGTCAATCCAAACTGTAGTAACCTTTTTTTATTCATGCTTTTATTTTAAAAAGAGCGATTGGTGAAGCCAAGTTTATTTTATATTTTGACAAAGTACACCTAGGAAACATGGTCATATTTTTTCAAGTGGCCATAATAACCTCCCAACCGTCATTGCTTATGGAAGACCCCAAAACCGCAGTGGACATTACCCCACCTCTATTTCCTATTCCACCATCTATGCCAACAAAAAAGGTGAGGTGGTAAAAACAGCATTGTCATCTTCTCAGCCTGACATATGAAGCTTCACTCGGGGAAGGCTCACGGCGGGTCGCAAAACTCCTCACTTTGAACACTCGAACAGGTGATACCATTTGATCACCCATCAAGTCCCTGGCTTTCTGCGCATTCCCAAAATTAACTGGAGTAAACTTCGAGTCTCAGCTGTTATCTTAAACTGGTGGTACGCTTCCTGAAGCGGCTGAGAAGAAAGGACTGGGAAAGGATAAAGGAAGTTAAGATACATGCTATGGCTATAATTCGATCTGATAGGGAGTACAGCTGGGCACAAAATTATGGAAAAGAATTGGCTCAGGTAGATAATGTTCCACCAGCTGTAGCAGCAATCCACGTTGAACTGCAAGGGGTTTTGCCTCAGGATATTTAAATGCAAAGTCCGCATTAGTAAGCCCGACTGTGATATTACTGTGATGTGAATTAGGCCTAAATATCTTCCTGATTAATTAGATATTGAATTATTTTTTACCCATATGGAGAAATACCACCTTCCAGTGACTAACAGTAGGAATTTCGAAGGCGAGCAGGACGAGACGATAGCGTTGAGAGGAGCCGTGTGATGTTGAAGTTTTAATCCACGATTAAATCAATTTCGAAATGCAATCCGATTAAAATTTAATGTATAATAGCATGTTTGCAGAAGTGAAAGTTACTCAAATTGCCTTGGCGCTTGGTTATTTATCCAACAAATGTCAGCCAAAAAAATGAATGATCTGATAGCAAAACAAGATTCAAGACAACTTTACACTTTCACAAAAGAAGCTGGAAGTGATTCTTCAATGTCAGTACCAGTACTCGAGGCACTTCTTGTAATGTTACTCTGGTTAAGCCATACACAATCATTCAAACAATTTTGGCTTAAAGAATCAAAATTGGAGCTGTTTACAGAAATAATGAGAAAACACTCTTGCAATTTCAACATTCTAAAGCGCAGTGCCAGAGTTTTAAGCCGTTTAGAACTAACTGTATGGCGAATATTTTGATTTAAAGCGTGGGTTGCCGTTTTTTTAAGAACATATATAATACAAATACATTGATGCTTTCGGACCAACACGAGCATCTTATTTCTACTTATCAATTTTTCTAATGCCACAACCAAAGAAAAAGAAATACGACTGGTTCCCAAAACCAAAAACTGATGACCCTTTAACTTTGCTTTTTAAGTTGTAGAACATGGACTCAGAAATTGTGCATTCTTTATCTTACATTTGCAATTACTTTTTGGTGGACAAGTCCATGAATAGACACTTGTATGCAGCTTACGTCCTCAATGGACTTGTGGCTAAAGCACCCAAGATGTTAAAAGGAAAACTTATGAAATTGAGTGATTTGCAAGAACTGGAAATGATAAGTAAAGGTGAATCGGCTAACGACACGATTGCAATAAAAATAAAAAACATTTTAGACATCATAAAACTTATAGGTAATAATTAACAAAGTAGTTTTTATAATCTATATAAAAATTTCATTTGTAGAAATATCTGATGTCGACTGTTGATCTGTCACAGGTGAAGTATATCCTCAAAGACAGCCTTTCTACACCTGAAGACATTCAAAGATGTTTACATTGGCTACAAGGATTTTACAAGTTGGTGACCTCCAGTCACATTAGTATTATACTCAATAGAATGAAAATATATTCTCAACACCACGGCATTCAAAGGAAAGCAAAAAGAATATTTTGCACTGACAATGTGATTTGCCAAAACCGATTTAAAAGATGAGATGAGATGCTAGAAAATATCATGAATGGGGTTAAAAAATTTAAAAAAAGTAAAAGTATTAATTACTTAAGCGTTTTGTACATTGGAAAAATGAACTTAATAAATCAGTCATCTCAGATTAAATGTTCAGTTATAAGATATTTTTACTTAATTACTGGTCATATTAATTAGTCGGTCGTATTTTTGTAGGTCCGCCACCAAATTTCCACTGCAAAGTGTAGAAGCTTTACAGTATAGCCCATGGAGGTAAAAGAAACCAGTGGCGGTCTTTGGGGGGTGCGAAGGGTGCGACCGCACCGGGCGCCAAAATAAGGGGGGGCGCCAAAATAAGGGGGGGGGGCGCCAAAATCATACTTTCAGGGAAAAAAAATGTTTATGTATAATTAGAAAATTAAAAAAACTACATCTTGAGAGTCATTGTGCCACAGATTTGTTTCAAAGTTTGTAGGCCAGGGTCAGGAAACATCACTAAAGTCTGTCCCAACTTTTCAGTAGAGCGCGTAAGGGCAGATTGTAAGGGAATAACACACCTTTACCCCTTTTTTTCCTAGAATTCTCCGTAGGGAGAGACTGAAGGCATTCTTTTGTTTTTAATCAGAAATTCCTTAAAAGCGTTGTTTCCTGTTCCGGTTTCTGGTAAAGATAACTAACATGTGCTTGTTTTGACACGCGTTACTGTTAGTACTGATTGTGACCCGATACGTATATTACCGATACCATAATTATGAAGAATTCAGGCGCTCAGAACTTCATGTTGTTTAAAAATTTTTGTGTGATTTTTTTTTTTGGAAGGGGGGGAGGGGGCGTCAAAATTTGTTTTTGCACCGGGCGCTGAAAACCCTAAGACCGCCACTGAGAGAAACATTTGTAATGTTTGTAATAGAATTCATTTACATTTGGCCAGGCATTGCAATAATAGCTTTATTATTTTATATTTGGCCCAGGCATTGCAATATTAGTTTTATCATTTTATATTTGGCCCAGGCATTGCAATACTAGTTTTATCATTTTATATTTGGCCCAGGCATTGCAATATTAGTTTTATTATTTTATATGTGGCCCAGGCATTGCAATATTACTTTTATTATTTTATATTTGGCCCAGGCATTGCAATACTAGTTTTATCATTTTATATTTGGCCCAGGCATTGCAATACTAGTTTTATCATTTTATATTTGGCCCAGGCATTGCAATATTAGTTTTATTATTTTATATGTGGCCCAGGCATTGCAATATTACTTTTATTATTTTATATTTGGCCCAGGCATTGCAATATTACTTTTATTATTTTATATTTGGCCCAGGCATTGCAATATTAGTTTTATCATTTTATATTTGGCCCAGGCTTTGCAATATTAGTTTTATTATTTTATATTTGGCCCAGGCATTGCAATATTAGTTTTATTATTTTTTATTTGACCCAGGCATTGCAAAGTTAGTTTTATTATTTTATATTTAGCCCAGGCAATGCAATATTACTTTTATTATTTTATATATTTGGCCCAGGCATTGCAATATCAGTTTCATTATTTTATATTTGGCCCAGGCAGTGCAATATTAGTTTTATCATTTTATATTTGGCTCAGGCTTTGCAATATTAGTTTTATCATTTTATATTTGGCCCATGCATTGCAATATTAGTTTTATTATTTTATATTTAGCCCAGGCAATGCAATATTACTTTTATTATTTTATATTTGGCCCAGGCATTGCAATATCAGTTTCATTATTTTATATTTGGCCCAGGCAATGCAATATTACTTTTATTATTTTATATTTGGCCCATGCATTGCAATATTAGTTTTATTATTTTATATTTAGCCCAGGCAATGCAATATTACTTTTATTATTTTATATTTGGCCCAGGCATTGCAATATTAGTTTTATTATTTTATATGTGGCCCAGGCATTGCAATATTACTTTTATTATTTTATATTTGGTCCAGGCATTGCAATATTACTTTTATTATTTTATATTTGGTCCAGGCATTGCAATATTAGTTTTATTATTTTTTATTTGACCCAGGCATTGCAAAGTTAGTTTCATTATTTTATATTTGGCCCAGGCAGTGCAATATTAGTTTTATCATTTTATATTTGGCTCAGGCTTTGCAATATTAGTTTTATCATTTTATATTTGGCCCATGCATTGCAATATTAGTTTTATTATTTTATATTTAGCCCAGGCAATGCAATATTAGTTTTATTATTTTATATTTGGCCCAGGCATTGCAATATTAGTTTCATTATTTTATATTTGGCCCAGGCATTGCAATATTAGTTTTATCATTTTACATTTAACCCAGGCATTGCAATATTAGTTTTATTATTTTATATTTGGCCCAGGCATTGCAATATTTGTTTTATATGCGTTTAAATAAATATTGGAGTATACAACTATCTGCGCACGTGACAAACTGGTAATCACCCGCATTTTCTCTGGACGAGCACCACAAATGTTAAATCGAAGCACTAGACAATAATTGTATTGTAAGGTATACACTTGGTCAGCGGGGAATAGAGCGCTCGAGTGACCTAACTGCCTTACAAA
>JAQGAS010000910.1:0-30501 GCA_034686365.1 Pachymerium ferrugineum | reverse complement strand
GCACACAAAGAATACAATCCGTTCACAATGAAATCCAAAAACCTTCTGCACAGCTTAACAACAACAGGTTACTAAGGCTAAATTACAATTCAGAAAAACTACAATACAATAAAGAATGATAAAACAGACAATATAAATATAATAATGCAAATATAACATAATAATCAACAAATACCAACTAAACTGTTTACCAATACAATACAGATTCTGCATTACATCTTAACGACTAACTGATCTACTTTCAATATAAATTCAAGAACATCTCATGACCAATAACTTATAATTTCATATTCCCTTTGTTAGCATAACTTGTACAATAGGACAGCCCAGCATAAAGGAATTTGCAATCTCCAAGACAAATTGCGTTTAAATAAAAGATTACAATTATTTAAATGCATAAACTACTCTAATTTTTTAAACTTTTGTGGTGACATGGTCAGCCGAAAGTTTATAAAATCGGTCAAGAAATTTTTTTTACTTATTTATTATTTTTATAATGTCAATTTTTTCAAAACCTGACTAAATTAATTCATAGTTTTTTTTAACTAAAGGTTTTTGTCTATTAAAAACAAAATAACCCACCACAAAATTTTATCGCAGCATTGCTCTTCTTGTTTAACTTTTGAACTGTTATTTATGAACATGTTTCATCTCATTATTGAACCCAACAAATGATATCAATTGTTGTGATCTTAGTTGAGCATCACCGCCTAAAATAAATGAAATTGTATTTTTGTAGAATTGAAATTGGAATTTTATATATTGTGCAGAGATGATTATTTTTCTTCAGAAAATTTAATTTCGCTGAAGTGTAAAAATAAGCTGATACAGTGCAATATTTATGACACTGATGTCGGCATAGTTAGTTACATTGAAATTCTGTTTGAGTCATAGGATTAAACAAACAATTTGGCTAGGGCCAGTTCTACCCATTACTAGAGGTAATGCAAGGCATAAGGCTGCTTGATTCCAGGGTGCCTGGAATCTAAGCTAAAGTAAATTTAAAACAAATTTTCAGATACGAGGAAATAAAATCCCGTCAGCCAAACCACTTCAAAATAGGGAATATTAATTACAGTTAGAAATATCCAATTATAGCCGTTGTATTATAATAGCAATAATTCTAGAGCACTGTATAAATTCTTGTATGAGGGTGCTAAGTATTCTAGAACTGGCCCTATTTTTTGTTGTATTTTTGTTTATGTGGTATTGGTATAGTTTATATATACACTTGTATGACTTGGATCTAGAATATATTTTTTAATTTTTTTTAGAAAGTTATAAATTACATGGAGAAAAAAACTTAGATTTAAATACATCTTCAACTGTTATAAAAAACTTGATGGAAGATTTGTTGCTAGCTGTAGAATCTATGGATAACAAGGACTTATTGTAAGCTTCTATGCATTCTTAGAAGAGGTGTTAGAAAGTTAGAACAGAAGTAAAATTATTTACTTCTGGTTAGAAATAAAAAATCAAGTGCAATGGTACACCTTGTTTTATAAATTGTAAAAAGATCAAATTTGAGACTGTCAAAGGCATGTTATAAGACCCACAGTTGTAAAAGAGGTTTAATCTAGACTGAAACCAAAACAACTAATTAAATCAAATAAATAATTTTATATTTTTTATGTAATATGCAGAACTTCGAATTTTTTCCAACTTGTACAGTCTTTTATATTTCTACCTACTCTTCTAAGTATGTGGTTTCATTGTTGTTTTTAAGATGTTATTATAATGATTACTTGTTAATAGTAACAGGTATACTACTACAGACCAACCAGTAGCTGATAAATTGTTGTCAGAGCAAAGAGGTAACAAAAAGAACAAATGTAAGTATTAAATCTTTTATGTTTTTTTAATTTGTTCTAGTTATTTTCTAATAATAATTTTGAATTATCTTAAGTTATTCAAATCGATAATTGTAGTTTAGATATGAGTAATTTTTTTAACTACATGATGATAAAAATTTGCAATTCTACTATTCCAGTAAAGTATCCATATAAGTCATACATTTTTTCATGTTCGTTTCTTTTCATTCCATCTCTGCTTACATACTGTATAGTAACTAAACTGGAATGAATACAAAAATCATACAATGTATAACTTATGTAAAATAGTTGTTTATTAAGTCCTAAAAGGAAGTAATTATTACTCTAACAAGGGAACTGCACCAATAAGCCCCTCACAGATTTAACTGAAACGTGTGTAGAAAATTCGTCTAAAACAACCTGATTTAAATTGCCAGTATAAATTGCCAATGGTTAGGTTAGTTAAAATTAAAACTAATTAAAAGTGGGACACTTTGCAAGGAGGAAGTTCACTGTTTGCGCCATTTGCCTAATTAGCATACAGAAAAAGTAGATCTACCTTTGCACGCAAACGAAGTGTTATGACGTCAAAAAGAATTACCCCCACATACCCTGAACTAGATCTGGATTAAATATGGCTGCCTCCATGCCCACAGATTCACAGGTGTCAATTGTAGGTGGTAAGGGAAATGACTATCAGTATTTGATATCTAAAACCACAAATTACAGAAAGGAGCTATAGCTAAAAAAATGAGACGTGGATGACAGTACACAGAAGGATTCCGTTCTAATTATATGGTAAAATTTGGATGTAATGGTCGAACCAGATCCATATCCTACTATAGATCACAGTTTATTAATCTCACGAATTGATTCTTTACTTTACTTGTATTTTATGCATTAAATTAACGATTTTTAATCAATATGGCATATTTGGTACACTGTACTCCCTCATTTTCTACTAATGGCGTAATAAATGGTATTCAATGTCCTAAAAAACGGTTTTCTGTGTAATAAATAGTACTAATGCAAAATACGTTATTACTTTGGGGTTTGGGGTATGTAAAGGTTTTATTTCCAGTATTTACATATACAGTAATTAAACGTAATAAATGTTTATTAAAAGTAATGTTGGGTTTGTTTCTGTCAGACGTCATTCTGCCATTTGTTGTAACAAGTCTGTTTCTGTATCACGAAAATGGCTTAAGTAGTCCATTAAATATCATGCTACCTCATGCTGAACTATTCCTATGTGGAAAGTCGGGCTATAAATCGGTATTAAATATAAAAATTGTTTGAATATGGGGTTATGGTCCTTTTGTTATCACAATGAGGGTTAAAAGAGGTTCTGCATGCGATGCGTGCTGCCCTTGAGGGGAAAAGAAAACACTTACACGTGACTTAGATTAAGTGAGTGGAGGTTTATTATATTATTGTATAACAGTGGCCAAAGGGTTGTCTAGGGGAATTTAGTTCTTAGGAGGATTTTAGATAAGGGGGAACTCTAGTGAAAAGAAGGTGAAAATAGAGTAGGGTAAACAGCACGAGCTCACCTGATGCCAATTAGGGAGGTGGGGGGGATCCAGCTCTGTGTTGACTTGATTGAGCGGCTCAAGTCACTAGGCCTGACTGGATAATTTGAGAGTCCAGTCATTAGACTCTAGATGGGCTGGGACCCGCCATCCAATGGGGGTCGAAGCATATTCCTTTCGAAAATACACTCAGTTCCTCGTACTGTCCAATTTTCCATCCCCAGTGATGGTTAAGTTTAGGGCACCTGGTGTAACTAGGGGTTTGTTTCTTGCATGGTGATTAGAATGTAACTCGCGCTGTGACAAGGGCCAGTGGGGGCTTTATAGGGGGTGAGGGTGCTAGTGGTGAATTACATCACCACCCCTAGGCTGGGTGTGGCAAACAAACAGCCAGTGAGTGGATCACATGTGATTCACGACACATTCACGCATTTAGAGAGGACACAGTACTCAAATGAGGAAATCTGTGTCCCCCTACGGAGAATGTTCACCAACGCACTCAATGGAAGTTGAAAAAAAAAAAGTTGACTAACCTTTGGCCTTGATTGGTATCGAAATTAAGACAATTATAGTTTACAAAGGATTTTAGATTTAACATAAAATTTGCCATTTAACAAAATTTAGACTTATATAAAATAAATACTTAAAATATTGTAAGTGGATGTAATATATGATTCAATGTTATACAATCTCCCCCCTGAAAAAAAAAATTGGGTACTAAAATTAAACAAGATGAAAATATACATATTAAAAAAAACAGTTAACTTGCAAAATAAAAATGTTGAACAAGAACATATCACTTAATACACACACAAAATTGATATTGTTCCGTTTTCAAAATGATGTAATAAGCACCATACAGTTAATAGGGAAATGACCAAATGAGATGGAGTTAAGAGTATTGATTGAGGAATAGGGAAGGAAATACAGTAGTCATTGAGCAAATAGTATGGAAAATGGTTTCAGCTGTGGTGTTTGGTTTGTCCTCTTCTAGACAATGATATTTTGTTGCCTGTTACATGAGGAAGGCTTTTAATAGTCCTCCAATTGGTCAATTTGGCTCTATTCCATAGGAAATACCTATTTGTGAAAAGGTTGAGGGGTTTTCATCAACTGTGTCTTTAAATAGGTCAGTAGTGTCCACATTATCATTGAAGAAAAATGGTTCTGGTTGGTTGTGTGTAGGGTGAAGTGTTCTCCCATCTGGATGTCCATTAGGTGTTGTCTGAGTGTTAGAGTTACTTGCAGTACTTTTGTCCAAAGTTGGAATGCTGGGTGTTCGAAGTATTTCGAGCTCATCAACCTGAGTGGCAGTACTTGTAACATCATTGATATGGGCAGGTGAGGTGGTTTTGTCTTGAAACACTTCTGGTCGTTTAGCAGTCAATTGGCTCAATGTATCAATGTGTTCATTGGTTGGGTCTGACTTTTCTTGGCCTTCTAACCAAATTTCTTGTGGCAAGGAGGGGATGTATGGAGTTAGTTCTCTAGCATGAACTGCCTGGTGGACTGAGTTATCTTCCAGCTTTCTTAATTGGAAAGAATTTCCACCATGTTGTTGTATGATGACATATGGTCCATCTCTCTTATCGGACAGTGCAGTGGAGATCCCCTTATCCTTTGATGACAGTACATGTGTAGCCTTTCAAACCAGGTCATTGATCTTAAAGTTTAGAAATGGCTTGGCTGAATCATGTTTTATGTATCAAGCCTGTTGGTCAATTCGATGTGCTAACATATGAGCATAGGTGTCTTTAATGACTTCATACAAATGCTGCACATAAATGTGGGGTTGGTCTGGGTCGATTTCGTTGATTTCGTCTGGTAATCGTGGATCCCACGGTACTCGCAGTTCACGGCCAAAATAGAGCTTTGCAGGAGAGTAACCAAGACCTCTGGTAATAGCAGTTCTGATGCCAAAGCGAATCTCTCTAAGATATTCATCCCATGCACTGTGAACTGTTGTAATTATAGAAATAGCAGTCTTGAATTCTGCATTTATTCTTTCAACTGGGTTGGCTTGTGGGTTATACACAGATGTCCATGACGGTTGGATTTTAAATTTTTTACAAAACTGCTCATAAATAGCAGCAATGAATTGTCTTCCATTGTCGCTGATTAATTTTCTTGGGAATCCAAAGCGCATGAAAACCCCATAAACAGTCAACGATCTTCTGGGCTGTAGGTGGCCTCATAGCAAAAGCCTCAGGCCAAAGGGTAGCTACATCCAAAATGGTCAAGATGTACATATTGCCTCGTTTTGTTGGAGTTCTTGGGCCACATAAATCAATGGAGATGGTATCCCATGGAATATATGGTCCTAATGATGTCTTCTCTAAGTGTTGATGTCGCCTGGGTTTGCAAGCTTGGCAACATTGACAACTTGAAACAAAGAGAGTGACATCTCTTTTTAGAGTTAGCCAATAAAAAACTTGTCTAGCTCTGTGTAATATTCTTGCAATTCCAGTATGTGTAAACAATGGGTATCCATGCACCATCCACAGAGCTTTGTACTTCATATGGTTTGGGACGACGACCTTAAATGCTTCCCAAAAATGGAAGTTCTCGCCGAAACATTTTGCATTTAGTTGGTGATATGTGCAATCCTGCTTTACTTAGTTTGGCCAGGACATCGTCGACATGTTTCAGATGTTCGGTAAAATTTGATGATACAATTACGACATCATCTAAATATGCCCAGGCATAGCGATGGAGTGCATCACCTAGCACCTGGTCAATAAGCCTTTGGAAGATTGCGGGTGCATTAATCAAACCGAAAGGCATAACATTGAACATTAATCTTCCAATTGGACTCCAAAAGGCAGTCTTGTACCTATCGTTTTGATTCATGGCCACCTGCCAATAACCTTTTGATAAATCAATTGTTGTTACCCATTGGAAGTGTCCAATTTCGTGGAAAATAGAGTCAATTAATGGTAATGCTGGTAATGCACTTGGTGTGTTGGTTAACTGGTCGATAGTCGATACACACTCGAGGTTCTTTGCCTTCTTTCATTACAAGCACAATCCTCATTGCGAAATTTCCTTCTGCCCGAGAGACAATTCTTTTACCAAGCATGTCTTGACATGCTTTCTTCACTATCTCTCTTTTTTGTGGGTTTGGTGGCTTGAAGAGAACACGCAACGGTTTGTCGGTGTCTAATTCAATACTATGTGTAACAAGGTTTGTTCTGCCTGGCTCTTTGGAAAGGATTTTTTTCATGCCATTTTAGCATTTTCTAGAGCATTTTTGCTTCTGTCATTTCTAGGTTGGCTTCCTCAACCATGTCAGCAATGTAATTCATCCCTTTAAGTTCACAAGTAAAGGTTAATGGGTCGTAGTCTTTCAGAAAGGTTTTTCTTTCTTCTCAGTCATTTAGAAGTTTTAACTGGTATTGACGTGCCACTTCATCATCTAAGATAATTGGCTTGCGTTCTGTTATAATTTCATTCCACCCACCAGTCAATGGATTTGGTTGTATTCCAATGGTCTTCATGAAGTCATTACCCAACAGTATGATGGGTTCTGGTGTATCAATTACAATAAAGGAATGATCTAAGCTGCCATATAACCATCCGACTTTGGGACAGATATATCCTCGAGGTTTGATAGTCTTGCCTGCAGTTACAACGTGCAAGTTTGGCATAGTATCAGTAAGTAAATGTTCGAGGTTCATTTTTTGTAGAAGTGAGTAGGAGATAAAGCTTTTGCTATCACCTGTGTCGAGGATTGCTTTACTTCTTTCATTTTCTATTTCAACTGTCATCATTGGGAGTTAAGTATTCCAACCTTCTGTCACCGACTGTCGTGGGTGACATGATGTCACAACCACCCGAGGGGGAAAGGATAAAAGAAGGGAAAGCGGAATTGTAACTTGAGTAGAATAAAAGAGTTCAGAGAGCAAACACACGCGTGTCCGTACGTGACTCTGGAGAAATCCAAAGCCATCACACACAATTTGGTGCCATAAACCCACTCACTTGAACCAGAAGACGGACAGAGCACGGTAGAAGAAACACAAACTTACAAACCACAAAATCGGAAAAAAATATTACGAGCCTAACCACGTTGTGACTGCGAAACTAACCCTAACTACACAAAGATGGGGTTAACTGAGGATGAGGCAAAATCACTAAAAAACTTAAAAAAGAAACGAAAATTTGCATGTGCAACAGAAACACAATTGATTACCACATTAGATCAATCGACCCAAGCCGATTCACTAGATGTGATGGAGATAGCCTGCAAAAAATTGGGAGACAAGATGGCGGAGATCAAACTGCTGGATGAGAAAATTCACGACCTATTAAAAGGGGATGAATTCGAAGTAGATGCGGCAGAGAGTGACGACAGGGACGACAAAGCGAGAGCATGCATACACAGCACAACGAAAAAAATCGCTAAACTCCGCAACCTTCGGCCACCAACACCAGTTGATTCACCCAACCCAACCCAATTACCACCCACAATTGAGAACAAACCAAAGCTACCAGCGTTACAAATCAGCAAATTCGATGGAAAACCAGAAAATTGGCAAGTTTTCTGGGACCAGTTCACTACCACCATCGATAAAAACAAGCAGATCTCCACGGTTGATAAACACGTCTACCTAAGAACACTCCTCACAGACGAAGCAAAATGCGCGGTTGAAGGGCAAGAAACGTCAGAAACCAACTATGAGAAGGTAAAAAAAATATTGGAAAACAAGTTCGGCGATAAAGAAACGATTATTCAAACTCATATAAACAACTTGATGAAAGCCACACCTGTCACAATAGCGACCCCTAGCGTGTTGCGGCAGAAACACAATGAGTGCCAGAAAGCAATATGGGCCCTCGAAGCACTGAAGGTTGACATTTGCACATACGGCAGAGTCCTAACGCCGATGATTTTAAGACAATTCCCAAATTGGATGGACACACAATGGTACCGCAACACACCGAAAGATGAGCGCAACAACCTAGGGAAACTAATCACATTCCTGGATGATGAGAAAAATCGTATGAAATCAGAAAAGATTTAAAGAAAGACGACACAGGTGATGAAGAAGACAAGACAGCAACTATTGCAGCACTGAAAATAAATACACGAGAAAATAAAAAAGATAATAATCAAAAAAAATTTATCAGCATAATCAAACAAATCCTGAAAAACCACACGTTCATAATCAAACACCAAAGTGTATTTATTGCGACAAAGCATACCACTGGGCACAAGACTGCAAAACATTCGTCAACATTGAAGACAGAAAAAACAAACTTCAGGAAACCAATAGATGTTTTCTATGCCTTTGTCAGGGACACTCGGTCCGTCAATGCCACCATAATGGGAAGAGAAGGTGCTACGAATGCAAAGGACCACACCACTCATCAATATGCCCAAATGGTGCAAACGAAAAAACAACAATAAATGTGACATCACTAGCGGTAAAAACCCAGAATATTTACATGCAAACAGCCACAGTTTGGGTTCAAACTGATACAGGGGACAAAAAATTAACCAGATGCATCCTCGACACAGCCAGCCAAAGAAATTACGTAACAAAAACACTGGTTGACAACCTTAATTTAGAAACCAACAAGTGGGAATATCTCACCGTGACTGGATTTGAAACCAGCCATCAAACCACAAAAAAAAGAAAAAATGTACGCTTGAAATTATGTAGCATATACAACAACAATTCCATCCTCATTGAAGCCTTAGAAACCACAAACGAATTTGACACACTTCCACCCGTACCACAGAAAATTGCAAACCAATACGAAAAATTGAAATTCGCTGACAAGAAAGAAAATAACACAAACCTACCGATAGAAAATTTTAATTGGTGGGGAGTATTACCAACAAATAATGCAAGACGAGATTAGACGTATATATCAGACAGCATGGAAGCCAGAAAAAGCATATTTGGATGGATATTGCACAGCCATACTCCCGGGGCAAGATTGAACAACAGCCACACCACCTGCAACCTCATTAAAAAAAATGATGATGCCCAAATACAAAAATTCTGGGAGGTGGAGGCGATAGGGATTACTGACCCTGAAATGAAAGAAATGACAGTACTAGAACACACATTCAAGATAACTAAAGGTAGGGGAGAAGAATCAAATGCTCACCTACTCCAGGACAACTTTGAAGTAGCGAGACGACGATTCAACCAACTACAAAAACGATTCGCATCCAATGAAGAGTATAAAAAACGTTACACAGATGCTATGATGGACTATTTAAACAAGGAACAAATAGAAGAAGTAAAAACAACAGCCATCTCAAATGAAAAGATTTATTACATGCCCCACCAAGCAGTAATAAACGACGCAAGGCAAACAACCAAAACGAGAATCGTATTTGACGCCTCTTCTCACGCAAAAGACACACCATCACTCAACGAGGTACTCGACACAGGACCTAACTTGAATCCCGAATCCACAGCAGTACTCATTCGATTTCGTACATTCAAGGAAGCATTAACAGGAGATGGCAATCAAGCGTTTCTACAATTAATTTTAACACCATCAGACCGAGATGTAACAAGGTTCATTTGGTTTAAGGTTATCACAAACGAACATGGACAATTAAGCACCACAAAAGAAATTACAACGTATAGGTTCACCAGACTACCGTTTGGATTAAACTGCAGTCCACTCATCCTAGCAAATGCAATACGCACTCTAGCCGACAGAAGAAAAAAAAAAATACCCAGCCATACAAGAGAAAATACATAAAGGAATGTATGCAGACGATTTTGGTAGTGGAGGAGATGATTATGCAACAGCAAAAACAATCTACCATCAAATGAAGAATCTAGCAGCTGAAATGAAACTACCCATGAAAATATGGATGTCGAACACAAAGGAATTAAGAGAACATTGAAAAAAAGCTCAAGAGGACACACTACCATATGGAAAAATCCTAGGCATCGAATGGGACCTAGAAAATGACGTAATTTACCAAAATAACAACGACCTGCTAGAAGAGATCAAAACACAACACGCAACCAAACGACTTCTGCTCACTACAACAGCGAAAATTTATGACCCTCTGGGATTGATAACACCAATTACAGTAATAGGTAAAATCCTCTTCCAGTAAACATGGAAGAAAGGATTAGAATAGGAAGACGTCATAATACCAGATCTAGCCAAAGGTTGGAGAAGATGGATAGACAATCTCAGAGGGCTCACAGAAATCAAAATCCCAAGATAGATTGGAACATAGCACTTGAGAAAACAGTATTGTGAGCTACACACATTTTGTGATGCGAGTGAAAACGCCTACGGAGCAGCGGTCTACATACGAACGACAGCACAGACAAATACAACATGCAACCTACTCACAAGCAAATGCTGACTTGCACCAGTAAAAAAAATAACAATTCCCAGACTAGAATTATTAGCCGTATTGATCCAGGTTGAGTCAATACATCATACAAGAAATTGATCTCCACATCGACCGAATAATTATATGGACAGACTCAATGGTGGCAGTACACTGGATCAAAGGGGATTCCACAAAATGGAAAATGTTCGTGGCCAATCGCGTATCCAAGATCAAAAAAATTACAGAACCAAACTGCTTCAGACACTGCCCCGGAAAAGTGCTGTAGTTTAAACCCTTTACGAGTTTTTCATAAATTTGATCGTCTGTAGCATTGCCAGCAGATCTTTGTTTAATGTCATTTGCACGATAGATGTAATCAATAAGTGGTTCACCTAGCTTTTGCTGTAGGTTTTCCCAATCTTTATTTAATAAGTGCAGTGAGGGGCTATATCTAAGCATAAACTTTTGTTTAAACTCAGCCCAATTTTGTGGTTTCTCTGACTTAAACCAATTCAGTGCCAACCAACTAAAGCTTTGGGTTTACATCCTTTTAATAGTTGTTCCCCATTTGCACCTGCTCTTCTGGCTGCATCAACTAGTTTTTCCAAAAAGGGCAAACCAGGGCAAAAAGTACCATAGAATTTCGGGGGTGAATGGGTATGCCATTTAGGGTTTGTTACTGGGTGGGTGGGAGCCCAATTTATCTCATCCAAATGGCTTGTCAGTTGGTCAATTAGAGCTTTATGCTTTCTTGTGGTGGAGAATTCTTCTTTGATTTGTTCATTAATTTGAACTGTTTTATGTAAGTTTTAATTCTCTTTAATTCTTCACCATATTTATCTTCCATCTCAGCACTCAATTCTGATTTTAGTTGCTCTACTAATGGGGAAACGCAATGGTTCTGTAGAGTCTCGAATTTCGTTTGTCAATCTCTTGTCATTCGATTCATCAGATTCCTCTCTGCATTGGGTTAGTCTTCTACAATCATCATGTAGAAAATCATGGTTAATGATTTCAATTTGCATTCAATTTCATCTATTTGGTGCAGTGTTGCATCAAATACTTCTGTCTCTGGTAGTTCCAGTAAATTTAAACGTAGCTTTTTTGCAATAGTTTGCAAGTAATCAGGTGGTTTTTTTTTGTTGGTATTGTCATCAGTTGTGACCTGGTTGTAGTTAGTGAGTCTGTTCTTATCTAAAGGATGAGGACCTTTATGTAAATGAGCCTTTGTCAAAGTTTACTTCAGAGTTAAGAATGTCAGGGTTGTTTAGTGAAGGCTCATTAGTAGGTAACTGAGGGTTTTGTTCTTTAAAATCGTTTACAGTAGGTTGGGCAGTAAAGGGTTCGTTAATAGAGTTTGGTCGTATGGTGCTTACCTTTTCGTTGACCTTTTTAAAGCTGTCACGTTCCCTTTGGATCTGGACTGTAGTGGCTCATGTTGTTGGCACTTCTAAAATCACAAAGCCATTGCTGAATAAACATGTGATCAAAATTGTATACACGGCATTATATAAATATTTTATTGTTTCCATTAATAGCACACCAAAATGTGATCAAAAAATGTCCATTTTGTCCTAAGAAGTTTTCAAAAAATTCTTGGAAATCTCACATGAAAACTACACATCCTAAGCCTACAGAAAAAAAAAATTCAAGTAAGCAAATTCAAATTTCTTGCATTACTAATTATGCTTACCATGTATTGTTTAACATTTATCTTCAAGTTGTGAAAAAGCCTTGTCCCTCATTTCAAGTGATCATATTATTATCCTTAGGATCCTGTCCTCTGTTTTACAATAAAAAGTGTGATATGACACCCACCAAATAAAAAAAATTTTTGGAAATTTTAATTTATTTTTTAATTTTTACATAATTAGAGAACTTAGTTTAAGGGGTAATGAGCTACTACTTTAAATTCTTAAATTAAATCTGAACTTTCTGTAAGGGGGACTTAAAGATATGTATTTGCAGCACGATTTCTTAGAAGGTATCTAAACTGAAATAATTTTTTAGACCTAGGTGTAGACAAGAGGATTGATTGTAGAAGTGTGCTCATGTCTTCAAGTTCAAATATACCTCGGTAGTATTCAATACCACAATTATATTGTCTTTATTATATGGGTATTAGTTATTCTTGTTTCTCTTGTTTGTAGAAGTTCACATCAACTGGAAAATCCAGATGTAGTATCATTTAAAAACAATTACTGTAAGTAGCTACAACTTTAAGTTATTATTTTGTACTAGCAATTTTTTCTTGAATTCATGCTCCAAGCATTGTTTATCTGCTATACAATGGCAATACAATGCTTTAAATCTAATATAAGATAGTTTTTTGTATGACTTTTTTGGGGAATATGAAGTCATGTATGTCTCTTTATAATTGTTATTGCATTTTTATTTATTTTGGAGGGTTCTAAGGACACAGACGGCCCAAGTTATAAAACTTGAACTTGGGCATTGAAGATCGTTCATAACTATAATCAAGTTTTGTAGCAACTCAAGTAGTAGTCTGAACTTGTTATAACATAACTCTGAGAATGAGTCGAGTCAAGTAGAAATGGTTTTAGGTTTATGCCAAAATTACAGAATTGTTGAACACAATATTTTATTGCTTCAATTTACAGAATGCTGTTTTTGTTGATGATTAAAATAACCACAGAAATTATCATAGTAGTTGCACAAGTTGTCTGATGACCCTATCTCGCTGAGGAGGCTCACTGTTCATTTTCACTTTTTGAAATGAAATTCAATGGATGAGAAGGCTCAAAATTAAGTTCAAATGAATATGAATGAGAATGCTAAAAATTACATTCAAATGGATTAAGAAGACACAAACTACACTATAACAATAAGACTCGGGGCCATGACTAATCATTAGTTAGATTTTGAAGTTCCATTTTAACAAACCAATAAAATGGCATCTAATTTCAATCTGAGTTTGAGCCTAAACTAAAATTAAAAACAGAATTTAAAGAAACTCAAACTGTTAATTGAAGCAAGAAAATAAGGTACTACTGCCTTATTTTGTATAAAGGTATACATTTATTAGGTTCACACAATTTTGTATGAACACTTAGATATTGTACCTTTTCCTACCATTTTCTCTTAGAGTGTACCAATAAATTATAAGGTAAGTTTTGCCAAAGCAAATATTTTACCTAACTTTTTACATCCTTAGACAAGTACGGTACATTTTTTCTTATTTTATGACAAGTATTGCACATTGATTTACTACTACAGGCTCACTCATAGAAAAAATGGTGTTGATTAACACCTAAAAAGGTGCAATGTGCTTGCTGTCTACATAGCACCTGCTTAGGAGTAAACCCTAGAGTTGGGGTTTTCGCCACAACTTTGTGGAGGGTGTATTCATACACCCCTAGACAGGGCATACATAGCTTGCCTACACCCAATTGCATAGGTGTGCATTTACACCCTAGGTAAAGGTGCAAATTCACTGCATTCACCTATCATTTTATAATGATGTCCAAGAACATGCTACAGCATATGGATCACATCATAATGATGTAATTTTAGAGAAATTTTTATTTTTAAATTTCTAAACTAGCTATGATGTCATAATAGACTGCAACCCACGTGCAGCCATTCAGCATCAATGATTCACTGATGCCATTGTTACTTGTTTCATGTATGCCTATCATCAACCGCAAAACACGTACTACCACAAACAAATTACATAGAACAAAGTTATTCACCAGCCAAGATGCCTTGAAATGAAATGACTATACGCCCAAAAGAGTGTTTGGTCATAAGTAAAGATATTAAAACATAATGTAAATAAATGCATGAAAAATGTAGCCAGTTTTAGTTTAAACTGAAATTCAAATTGAAATAAGTTATTGCATAAATGAGGTTAATTAATATGCACAACAAGAGAAATAATTAAAAACTGTAAAATGAAACCATTCAGCCCTCTTATGACAGAACGAAAAACGTACTCTACAAGCCACACACTGACACCTTCACCTAGTAAGGTGTGTTACATTTATGTAAAAGGTATAGTAACTCACTTTAACCTATTTAACACCTCTGTTTCTATATATAATACACCATTTAAACTAAGAGGTGTAGTTACCTTTTAACACTTATGCTGTGCACCCTTTTTTTGTCCATCGTTTACACCTTGCCAAACGGTGTAGATATAATGATCACGTGATACTGAATGGTGTAAATTAACACCTTTCATTAATATGGTGTATATTTTTGCAAAAAAGGTGTATTAACCCACCTTTACACCTGTTTAACACCTTTTTTTCTCTGAGTATACTCAATTACAGGAAATAGGGAAGATGTAGTACATAAGTTAATACTTTGTACTTAAAATGGATTTGTTAATGATTTGTAGGTTAGGGTGTTAGAAAGTTCACAAGATAATCAAAGTTTTCTTTTGTCTTCTTAGATACTTCAAAGGAATATGTAGAAGAATTTCACCAGCATATTATTTCTCATAAACTAGATGAAAGAAATGCTACTTATACAAAAAATAATGTCAGTAGGATGATAGAAAGATATTGTAAAACAATACCAAGCAAATCAATATTAGAAAGTGATCCAACAGGTTTTGCAAACTTTTTAATTAAGTCAAATGCAGATTTATCACCCTTTACATTTTGCAAGTATTTTTATGATGCAAAAAAATACTTATTATTTCTACAATCGAAAAAGTATATTACTAGTGATCATGTTTACAAATTTACTACTGTTATGAACCCATCTTTAAAAAAAAATGAAATAGCAAAACTTCGATGTCATAAATGATGTTTATAGAAAAATATTTTTCATTGTGTTTTTATTGTCTTCACATTCAAATATAAAAGTTACTAAATACAAAATTGCTTGGTGTATTTTTTTAAGGTTTATATAAAGAAACCTTCTTTACTTTGTTGGTGTTGTTGTTGTGTAATTCTATACTATATAATATGAACTCTAACTTGTAAACTGTATGGTTTTGAGAAACTCTTGGGGTAGAATACAATAAAATAGTTCTAGAAAGAAACAAACTTGTTTTGACTTCTTACTGAACCTACTACTTGGACAAACGTATACACTCATGATATGTAGCCATCTTTAAGTTGCTGCAAGTTAAAAAATGATGTTGTGCACTATATAACTAGTTATTTGCATCATTTTTAGTTTTTAATCTTTTTAGTTATTGAAGTTCTTTTTCCCATCATTGGATTTTAGAAACTGATTTGTTACTTCCCTTTGTTGATATTATACTTACACAGGCACTTGACACCATAAGTGCTAATAGAGTACAGCAAGTAAATTTTGTGACTACAATTTTAATTGCCAATTATGGAAGTCAATATGTATAATCTGAATTAGTGTAATTGACTTTTTTACTTTGCTCTTAGAGATTAGCTTGAAGGTTTGTTTCTAGTTTTCAGCAACTTTTGCTAAATAGTACATTTACTGACATCATTTAAAACTTATAACCCTAAACTAAAAACCTATTTAGACAGTATGCTCCTCATATTGTATCATTTTCATTAGTAAGTTGTTTTTGTTTTGAAATGGACAATTGTTTTTGTTTTTTGTTTTCAATTTTTTTTTAATTTTTCCAAAATTTCTCCCACTCATACAAAAAACGTTGTTTAACACTTAAAAAGGTGCAATGTGCTTGTCGTCTATGTCGTCTACATAGCACCTATTTCAGAGTAAATACCTAGGGTTGGGGTGTTTCGCCACACCTTTGGGGAAAGTATATCAATACACTCCTAGACAGGGCATACATAGTTCGCCTTCACCCCATTGCAGAGGTATGCATTTACACCCTAGGTGAAGGTGCAAATTCACTGCATTCACCTATAATTTTATAATGGTGTCCAAAAACAACCTACAATAGAAGGATCACTTAATGATGCAATTCTAGAGACTTTTTAGCTTTTTTTCACTAGCTATTCACTAGCCAAGATGCCTTTAAATGAAATGACTGTATGCCCAAGAAGTGTCTGGTCATAAGTAAAAAATAGATGCATGAAAAATGTGGCCCCTTACAGTTTTCATTTAAATTGAAATAAGCTATTGCATAAATGAGGTTAATTAATATGCACAACAGGAGAAATAATTAAAATAACTGTAAAATGAAACCATTAGGCCCTCGTTTTCCAAAAACGTACTCTCAATACACCCAACAGACAACTTCACCCAGTAAGGTAGTATGTCATACTGAATGGTGTAATTTAACACCCTTTCATTGGCATTGTGTATATTTTTGAAAAAAAGGTGTATTAACCCACCTTTACACCTGTATGACACCTTCTTTTTTATGAGTATACTGGACAAACTTTGCAAACTTATTTCTCTTGTTTTTTTAACTGATATTTTGCAATTTATTTCTATGTTGCTAGGTTGTCAGTGTGCAGCTTGTTGGGTGTATTGAGAGTATGTTTTCAGTTCAGTCAAAAGAGGGTCTAATGGATTCATTTTACAGTTTTAATTATTTCACCTATTGTGCATATTAATAAACCTCATTTATGCAATAACTTATTTCAATTTGAAATGAAAACTATAAGTGGCCACATTTTTCATGCATTTATTTTTTACTTATGACCAGACACTTCCTTGGGCGTACAGTCATTTCATTTCAAGGCATTTTGGCTACTGAATAGCTTTGTCCTTTGTAATTTGTTTGTTGTATCACGTGTTTTGCAGTTGGTGACAGGTATACACGAGACTGCCCATGGGTTGCATGGTCATTGTGATGTCTATGACATCATAACTATTCTATAAGTTTAAAATAAAATGTCTCCAGAATTACAACACCTACTGTAGGTTGTTTTTTGTTTTTTGGACACCATTATAAAACCTATTGTCTGAAATGAAATAACTAAAAAATACGTTTCTATAAAATAAATCTGTATTAAAACTTGACTGCAATGAAAGGTAAACGTCTATCACTTATATTATAGCTGACATCATTAGATTGTTACTGACTTTTAACTAATCTTCAAAATTTAAAGTTTTAAGTTTCATTAGGCCATGTTTTAGAATGTTCTAATTACTGAATTAATTTTTCCAGTTTTAAATAACTTTTAATATTGGTAGATAATTTTAAGCTTCATCTTCTCAAAGGTCACTGATAAGCCTATCACAAAATAAATAAAATTTAACATTTTCTGGTCACAATTGAGCCTAATATGTCTCGGTCAATAACCCATAATTAGTTACTTAAGTGACATAAGAAGAGACTAATTTATTACAATACCATATAATTATGATTGTGTATTTTAATTATGGTAATAATGATTTCTCGGCTGAAATAACCTATCAGATCATACTTAATATTTTTTTATAACAAATTATACCCATTAGTCTTATAGGATCAATAAGAAATTGACTAATTTTTCAATAAAAATTGGTCAATTTCAAATAACAGCCATTTTTACAGGTTTGTTTGAATTACAAAGCCCACCAATAATGAACAAATTAGATGACAACTTACCTGATGCAATAAGTGATTATTACCCTGCAGGTAAAATTTATTAAGTAACTTACATAAGAGTTTTTTGAGGCTGTTTTACTAAAGAATTTACTAAAGAAAAAGAATTCACAACTGACAATATTGTATGGGTGAAGTACAGAAAGTTTTATTGGCCAGCAGTGGTATGTGCAATGTGATAAATGAAATGTAATAGCTAGAAGAATTTATACAAAATTTATTTCTTTGTAGGTTAAGCGAATGTATCCAAAGAGAAAACGTGTAAGCATAATATTTGTTGATAGTCCAAACAACCCTGGAATTGTCATTCCAATCAAAAGTGCCATATCTTTCAATTCAAAAACAGGAAAATCACTCTTAGTAACTAATTAGTGGTAAACTAATGCACTTAATAATCTATAAAATTATTATAGAACCAAGAAATTGAACCACCATCTCTCTTAGAGACTTTTAAACTTGCTTTAAAAAGTGTTGAAGCGTATTACTTTAAATGTGCTGAGCAATGTTCAACAGTATCACCCATAAATTACTTTAAATGTCCTATTGGTTAGTATATGTTAGTGAAAAGTAACTCAACATTTTATAACTTGTTTCAATTCACACAGATATTACAGCACAAACATTCAACAAATCATCAAATGAAAACTTCAAAATCAATATCCAAAATCAAGTATTTAAAGGAATATTTTTATTTAAAAAATAATTCATTTATTCAATTTCCTATTCATAGACTTTTAACTCTTCACTGAAAAAAAAAAAATGCTCAAAATCAGAAAGGAAAGCAGCTGATGTAAATTTAATAATTAATGATCAATACTACACTCCATCTTTAGCTCCTTCAAATTTGTTAACTATAATAAACGAAAATATAAAAAATAGAAAACAACCTTCAGACAAACGTTATAAAATTAAAAAGAAAGTCAAGAAAACCCAACATAAAATCAACAAGGAAATTGAGATAAAAAAACTGAAGTCTGACAAATTTGTTTTAAATAAAAGGAAGTTCAAAAGGAAATGCAAAACCACATTCAATTCAACCAGGGAAATCAAACTACGGTATTTAATGTTTTAAAAATGTCAAAATAGCTTAAAAACTTAAAAAAATATTTAAGGGTCAGTCCTAATGCATTTTATTCTGGCAATGGTCAAAATGGACGGAAATGTCAGAAAGAAGAAAAAGTAAGTAGAAAATTTTTTACTTGTCACAACAAACTAGGAAACATGTGGTCATCAAAAGTTACATGTTTTATGAAATCATCATTTTTTCTTTTATAAGTAGATGACAATCATTTGATGATCAATTGATCATCTTTATTTGGTAATATTTTCACATGGTAATCATTTGATCATCAGAAGATGATGAACAAAGTTGAGTCTCAAACCATTCATTCTCACATGATCAGATCTGAGTAAAATTATGGACTAAAAACAATTCTACCATAATTTATATGATGATCTTTTAATCATCAGTCAATGGTGATGAACATAAAACTTTTTACTATCCCTTAATGATCAAATGATGGTTTTTTGATCATCCAAATATAATGATGAACAAAGTTATTTTTTACCATCAGTGGTCAAATTATGATCAATGAATGATGATGGACTTAGAAATTATTTTAACTTTGTAATTTTTAATGGATATAGAAAGTTAAAGAGAATAAGGTTAAATCCTATTTTGAAGTAAAATTAAAATTTTTATTCATTATTTTCCATCATCATTTGATAATCAATTAATTATCTACAACTTATGAGGCCCTTATAAATGTTTTCTCTAAAAATTAGTCTAACCCACATAAGTTAATTTAACAATTGGTTTTTAAGCATTCCAGTGACCAAGTGATTACCCTGATCAACTTAAATTAAAGTATATTACCTAATTTAAGGTTTGTACACTGTTAAAAAAAGGTGTCATCAAACACTTAAAAAGGTGTTTTTCACTTGTCGCTATATGGACCTCATAAAGGTTTTTGAAAACACCATTCGATGGGGTGTTTAACGACGCCATGACCTACGGTGTTTGTGGGCACCATCCTAATATGATGCTACGCAACACCCTGGAGCGGTGGTGTTTCCCAATACCCCTGGCCAGCGGTGTTTGTACACAACCCCCTACCATTGTGTTACAGAACACCTTGATGACATGGTGTCAGTGAACATTGTAGGAAGGTGGTGTTACACTATCTGCACGGGGCGTTTCTACACACCATGAACTAAGATGTTCACAACACTGTGGACAGACGGTGTGTATCTACACCATTTGAAATGGTCAAGTTACAATAGCTCAACCAATCCAATTGCTTTTTTTTGTTTACACATGTGACCTATTCTCTGGTCAATCATTAGATGCTCAGTAGCTCAAGAAAACATACAGAAAATGAAAAAAAATTAAACTAATTTTTTGTCAGTTTCAACCCCGAGTTCTTTTACTCTCTAGTCCCCCTCTCTATCCACTCGTCTGCTCCAACTGATACAAGTGAGTCACAAGTACGGGTGTATGAGTATTAGGCGTCATATATCAACAATTGGGACTTAGAAAAATTTTTAATTTTAAAGGAGTTTTAAAATGCACCCCAAACGGATAAGTGCTTGCAAACACCCATCACCTGGTCCCACACCTACAAGGAGTTTAAGTTAATACACCCAAATAGTGTAGCAAACTGTTAACACTTTTCCTCAGTTTCACACCCAACAGGTGTTTACTGTGTACTTCGAAAGGGTGTAGGTAAGCAAGAACACCCCTATCGTCGGTCCTACACTGAACTGGTGTTCATAACGCACACCGAAGGGACGTACGTAGTCGTGCACACCTTTTCCGCAGCTGCACACCCATTCAGAGCTAATAAAATACACCCAAGAGGTGTGTGGAGTGCAAAGCCCCAGATCAACACCATTTCCACACAAAATGGCGCATGCTGAACACCTAAATGGCGTTCAAGGTGCTTTTACACCCTTTTTACACCTTTTTTTTAACAGTGAAGGCTCTTTTTGCTTTGGTTTAAGCCCTATTTGAATAATTTTTTACCTTAAAATAATTCAAAAGTATCAAAATAGTAGTTTTAGCACATTTTAAAAATTATTAAGACATTTACAATTTTGTAAGATTTATAAGATTTTTAGGTAATTTGAAAAACCACCATTTCATCATTATTTCTTTATCACATGGTCAACTTTATAATTATCATAATGATAATCATCAAGTTGGTGTAATAGTCATCATTGTGAGCTAAAATAAGGAACAGTTTTTATTTATCAGATAGATCATCAGAAAGATGATCATCTCATAATGACCAGTGGTTTTCTGGGCAATAGTGAAAATATGCAACTATATAATATGTGTTGTGTAAAATAATATCTAATGATAAATTAGCTTGGAATAATATCCTTATAATAATTTTAATTCCTTCAGTTAAATATTTGTTTTACCAGAATTTTTATTAGGTTTTTTAAATTGTTACCTATGAGCTACTACTGCTATTACTAACAGTATTACTTCGTCCATATTTTAGATTGATTCAGAAAAGAAAATAGAAGAAGCAATTTTATCTCAATGTGAAGATGGTTTAAAGGTAATCATTTATAAATATTTGCATTTCTATACGACATTTACACAACTAAAACTTTGTAGGTAGAGATTTTTGAAGGTAAAGGGCGAGGTTTAGTAGCAACAAAACATTTTAAACGTCATCAATATGTAATCGAATACAGTGGGATTTTACTCAATTCAAAAGAGGCCAAAATAAGGGATATTGCTTATTCGAAGGATGAAAGTATGGGGTCGTATATGTACTATTTTACTTACCTAAATAAGAATTATTGGTATGTTTTTCATTGAAAAATGTTTATGACCTTAGTTCTAAAATTTATTTTTTATAGTATTGATGCAACAGCTGAATCTGGGAGATTAGGACGTCTAATTAATCACAGTCGAAATAACGCCAATTTGAAAACAAAGATTTTCTCCATTAAGAATATTCCTCGGTTAATTTTAGTTGCAAAAAGAGATATTAATGTTGGGGAAGAGCTTTTATATGACTATGGAGATAGAAGTAAGACTTCAATTTTAAACTATCCTTGGCTTGCCAGCTGAAGTTTAACCATCTTTATGGGCTTGTCAAACACTTTTCTTACAAGCAATAAAAGTAAATAGTTAAAATTTGACTGCAATAAATGGTAAACATCTATCACTTATATTATAGCTTACATCATTAGATTGTTACTGACTTTTAACTAATCTTCAAAATTTAAAGTTTTAAGCTTTCTTAGGCCTTGATTTAGAATGTTCTAATTAGACGATTCATTTTTTCAGTTTTAAATAATAAGATTTTATAGCCCTTTTTTGGTCACTGTCATCCTTCCTTCATGAACACTGTTAAAAAAAAAGTGTCATCAAACACTTAAAAAAGTGTTTTTCACTTGTCGCTATATGGACCTCCTAAAGGTTGTTGGGAACACCATTCGATGGGTGTTTAACGACACCACGACCGACAGTGTTTGTATGCACCATCCTAATATGGTGCTACGCAACACCCGGAGTGGTGGTGTTTCCCAACACCCCTGGCCGGCGGTGTTTGTATGCACCTTCCGACCATGGTGTTATGGAACACCTTGATGACATGGTGTCAGTGAACATTGTAAGAAGCTGGTGTTACACTATCTGCACGGGGCGTTTCTACACACCATGAACTAAGGTGTTTCGCAACTCTGTGTAGGAATGGTGTGTGTCTACACCATTTGAAATGGTCAAGATACAACAGCTCAACCAATCCAATTGCTCCCTTTTGATTACACATGTGACCTATTCCCTGGTCAATCATTGGATGCTCAGTAGCCCAAGAAAACATACAGAAAATGAAAAAAAAATTAAACTCATCTTGTGTCAGTCTCGACCCCGAATCTTTTTACTCTCTAGTCCCCCTTTCTATCCACTCGTCTGCTCCAACTGATACAAGTGAGTCACAAGTACGGGTATATGAGTATTAGGGGTCATATATCAACAATTGGGACTTAGAAAAATTTTTAAATTTCAAGGGGTGTTAAAATGCACCCCAAACGGATAAGTGCTTGCAAACACCCGTCACCTGGTTTCACACCTACAAGGAGTTTAGGTTAATACACCCAAATGGTGTAGCAAACTGTTAACACCCTTTCCTCAGTTTCACACCCAACAGGTGTTTACTGTGTACCTCGAAAGGGTGTAGGTAATCAATAACACTACTATCGTCGGTCCTACACCAAACTGGTGTTCACCACGCACACCAAAGGGGTGTACGTAGTCGTGCACATCTTTTCCGCAGCTGCACACCCATTCGGAGCTAATAAAACACACACAAGAGGTGTGTGGAGTAGAAAGCCACAAGTCAATACCATTTCCACACAAAATGGCGCATGCTGAACACCTAAATGGCATTCAAGGCGCTTTTACACCCTTTTTACACCTTTTTTTCAACAGTGTAGGTTATGTGACACACTGGACACTGCTGGGAGAGCTAAGCAGAGCAAATGGCTCTTTTTAGGTGTAGTGAAAACAGCATCGTGCTGTACGTGTGTGAAGTTAGCCCAGCAAAGTTAAGCCTGACACCTGAATCGTTAGTATTGGTTAGTATTAGGTTAATATAGTTAGGTATTAAAATTTTAGCGTTTGTATTCAAATACTTTTCGAGATATTGAATATATTCAAATGCTGGGCCAATTTCACACTTAGCCTCAACAAAGTTGAGCCAGACACCTGAAACGTTAGTATTGGTTAGTATTACATTAGTATAGTTATGTGTTAAAATATTAGCATTTGTATTTAAATACTTTAGAAGATATTGCATTTATTCAAATGTTGGGCTAACTTCATGCAAAACTATTTATTTATTTAAATACAAACGCTAAAATTTTAATACCTAACTATACTAACCTAATACTAACCAATACTAATGATTCAGGTGTTAGGCTTAACTTTGCTGGGCTAACTTTTCACACGTTGATGCTGTTTGTTCTTTTTTGAAATAAAACCAATCAAAGGAATTTGCAAATTGAAGCCTATTTTCAAACAAAATTATGACTACAAATTTTCATGTTATATTTTTCCTGACCCTTGAAGTCTGTCCTTTGTCTTTCTTTCTGTGCAGGGGTAGGTTTTTACTACAAAGGTGTATTAAATTTAGGGGTATTAAATGTAGGGGTATTAAATTTCAATTTATCATATTTCTTTAATTTATCATATTTAGCATGAACTGAAGTATGTACTCTCATTTCAGTGACTCTAGTTCCCATTTTGCCCACTCCTGTTTTGCTGACTTTTTCATACCAACCTATTTTGCCAAAATGCAAAATTTCTGTTGTAATGTTTCACCAAAAAAGTTGATTTCCTCAAATAATAAAAATTTTTTTTTACAAAATACATGACAGGAAAAAGTTAATATATTACTCATTAAAATAATTTTTGTAATCTAGTAAAATTTTTTATGTAAAATTCATCCTAGTTATTTGTGCATTTTATTAATAAAAAAATTATATTGCCCAGTACCTTAATAAGTTTATTTGCCAAAAAATTTTGGATTACTGACTTTAAATTTCATCCAATAAAATTTTTTGTCAAACAAATTTGTCGAAATATTAGGCAATATAAATTTTTCATTAATGAAACCCATTAATAACTAGTATAAATTTTATAAAAAAATTTTTTTAACTTAGATTACAAAAAGGTGAAGATTATATTTACTTTTTCCTATAATTTATTTTGTTAAAAAAAACTTTTTGACTAGTTAAGAAAATCAACTTTTTTGGTGAAACGTGATGACAGAAATTTTGCATTTCGGTGAAATGGCAACCGGGAGGAAATCTTATATATAGGCAGTGACAGAAGAGAGGTTGGCGAGATGGGAGTGAACCTGACTGTGGTTCTGGCCTGTAATTGTTTATTTTTTTGAAGTGGAACTTACAATTTGCCAAATCCTGGTGATTAGTTTTATTGCAAAAAAGATCATTACGGCATCATGCTACCATTTTCTTAATTACATTCAATTGCAAATAAATAGGCTAAGTAAACAATAAATATTAGTGATAAAATTCAAGTATAAAAGAAACATTAATTACTAGATTTTTACATTTACTTTATAAAACTATTAATAGTTCTACTTACCTTTCTTTTTAATTTCTCCACTACATAATAACTGCTTATTAATAAACTTATTAGTTTGAGCCTTACAGAAATGGAAAAGAAAAAGTTTGACGGTTTTGAGTAGGCATTATTCATTCCTTTTTTTTGGTCTCTCATAATATGTTTTGGACCTTTTTAAATTGAGTTAACAATCTAGAAAAACTGAAAATAAATATTTAGTTTTTGGTTCTCTTTTATTTTACTAAAATAAAAATAGTCAACATCATTAGGTTTCACCACTTTTAATTCAGCTCAAAAACCAGCTTAAACTTGTTTTTATTGCCTGTATTTACTTTTCTTTATTTTGAAGAAAAATTTGAAAAATTACAAATGACAATTATTGAAAACTTTCTTGAAAAGTGTGTAAATTTTTAAAGTTTTAATTAAGTTCTACAATTTACATAAAAATAATTTTCAATATAAGAAATTTGTATTTATTGTATAATTTACAAATAGCTTATATAACATTAAAATTTAATGTATACAGTTCTACAACTTAATGGTTAATATAAGTAAAAAATAAAAAATCATTTTCTAAAGTAACTTTTCACAAGTTCAGATGAAAATGAAAATCCAATTTCATGGTTTACCTAAACACTGAAGTTATTTCAATTAAATAAAAGTTAAAATTAAAAAAAATTTTGATGAAATTTAAAATAGTTTATTGTTTATTTGTTAGTATTGTGTTGGCTAATATGGTAGGAACCCCCTTAATTCATGTTGATTGACCACACTTTGGATATTCATAGATTGTTTATATGAACTTTTTGGAAATCTGTTATCTGATCTTATTTAGATGTCATTTAAGTGTTAAGTATCCACTGTCCAATTTAGGAGCAGAGAGAAAAAGCAGAAATAGTAGTCCAGTAACATTTCAAATCGGAATACATCTCATGTTCTACATGGTATTAGTAGATTGGTTGCTGAGGAAGAGATGTCAGGCACAATTAAATGATGGTGTAAGTACTCTTTAAATTTTAAGAAACTTTTAAGATAGGGTGTTGTAAGCTGGCCCAAAAAAACAATGCCATTTTCTACATGACAAAAATGTATATAAAATGTTTTCATTTTTTCAAGGTTTTATGCCTCTTCCACTCGAATTTAGGCAAATCTGCCACAGATATCTCTTTCCTAGAAAACAAAAGAAATGGATCATCTATTATAACTGGGCCCATTATCATAGCAAGACTTAAGAGATAGAGTTGCCGGTAGTAGACAACTAGTTAAACTACTCAACAAGATAAAATAAAATAATTTGTTGTATTGTTATAAAATTTGTTTTATACTGTTATAATTGTTAAATAAACATGTTTCTAAAATTTAGTTGCCTTACCATTGTTGGTTTTTGAGTTACCGAAAATTTTCATCTGTCCTTATAATTTTGTGACAGACTGTATCTATTAAAAATTAAAGAATATATCACTAAGCAAAAAATTACACATACCCAATTTGAACTGATCGACGCAACTTTAGACCACTTCTGGAAACACGTTTATGAAGGAATTAAGAATATTGAGAATGAAGTAAAAAAAAAAACCTGAATAACCAAAATCCTCCCGAGAGATTAAAACACTTAATTATGGAAGGAGCTGTCCATTACTTCAGGTCCACTTACAAGTATGCTACTGGATTCGTTCATTAACTAATAACATAGCACATTTCAGCTAATTAATTGAACAAAACGATTTTATGAAAAATTTATTTCATTGCCAACTATAAAGTAAATACATTATACTCAATTTCATTTCAGTAAAATTAAAATTTGCCGACTGCAAATTAATTTGTAAACTCATCAATGACAATCATTGTGATGCCTTTTTACGATTCAAATTTGCTTGTATGTATTGTATGGATGTAACGGAGTTGCTTAGAAATTATAATAAATATAATTTATAAGATTGCTGTAACAGCAACTTTACTACAAAGTAATAAAGTCGCGATTAGATTGTTCAATTGCCTCTAGAGGCAACTGACGAGAAATATTAAATAAATAAGTGCTTTATTTATTTAAGTGTAAATTCAACAAAATAAGAATAAAGATGTTACTGAATATATCAATAATATATACAGAGAAAAATATTTATTAAGATATCGGTAAATCTACCCTTATCTAAGTTCTGTACGTGATAGAACTTACCACCTGCTTACCGATACTTCGATAGGCACACAGAATATGTTGTATCGGGAAGCCTACTTACTGACACACAAACCAAAATACATAAGAACACAAACACACGCCTAAAGAAACTCCGCTAAGATATAGTCTATTCCGGTATCAATACAAATCACCATCGGCCCTTGATCACAGAGCTGAGACGGCTGTTATAGTTGTTGTTGTTTGGGAAATGTGTAAGGTTTTGAAATCATATAAATTATAAACTTAGATGGGTCAGGGCTGAGCCACATTCCTTTATAGGAATGAGGTGAGATGGCCCCTACCCCAGGTCGGTGTCTGCTATTGAGGGCAGGTCCATCCTTTGGGGCCCCAATCACAAATGGAGCTGCTTCCCCCCTTGTGCAAACTTTATTTATATTCATGTTATCCTATTTGTATCACCTTTTGTGTTTTACCGATTCTTCATACTATTAGACACCATGCACTCACAGGAGATGAGTAATGACGATCAGGGTCAGTTTGGCCCCTGGGGCAGTAACTTTCGGTATAAACGTTGAGGCGAAACATACCCCTGTCAGTAGAGCTACTGTGTACACCACGCAGAGCAGGTGTCACCCCACAAACTCAACCTCTGACAGATATTGTAGTGCCACCAAGTTGTAAAGAAGAACTGTGCATCGTTTGAAGAACTGTTGTGGTGCTGAAGAACTGTTGCAGTGCTTGGACTTAGAAGTATAAACAACCAGAACTCTCACCTGTGAATCACTGTGAACAATTCATCCATGTCGTGAGTTATATGGTGCTCCTATTATGATTATAATCATTCTCTGTAAACTGTAATGATATTAGGGTGTCAGATATTATAGTGCCACCAAGCATGAATTGGAGAGAAGAACTGGCATCGTCTGAAGAACTGTTGCAGTGCTTGGACTTAGAACAACCAGAACTTTCACCTGTGAATCACTGTGAACAATTCATTCCTGTGGTGAGTTATATGGTGCTCCTGTTATGATTATAATCATTCTCTGTAAACTGTAATAATCGGTTAACTGGGTTTCCAAAATAAAAGGGTTTGCATAAAAACATCTGTCTTGTATTGCATCTGTCACTCTTAGTAATCGTTGAATCCCCTATGTTGATTAGGTCAACTCCAATTACTCATAAAAACTACCTGTTACAAATTGTATAACTATCTTTGCCAGCCATACACGGCGGCATAACAAATTGGTGCCCGAACAGAGACACCGAACAACTGTTTTTATTTTTTTTGTGATGCAACGCAGGACCGATGCAAAGTGCAGAGGCAGCTCCTCTCCTACTGCCCGGGGGTGTCGACGGGCAAAATATTACATCGTTTGAGGGCCTGATGGCTATGATACCAGTGTTTAGTGGAGAAAAAAAGGGGTTGGGGGTAGAGGCCTTATTAAACATCATACGATCAGTTGCACAAATGGGAAAGTGGTCTGGTGCCACTAAGTGCACGGTATTGCAGCCAAAACTGAAGGCTAGGGTTGCAATGTAGTTGTATGAATGTTCATCTGCACAAACTACCTTCGACTTCACTGAACTGGCTGGCGCCCTGATTAGGCGATTTGAATTGAGGGATTCAGCATTCATTCGTGCCTCTCGTTTTAATAAGGCGGTACAACACTATGACGAAATGGTACAAGAATCTGCAACAGGGCCTGAATAATAATAAAATTTTGGGGGGAAGGAACTGGGCCTGAATGAAAACAAAGTTTTTGAAGAAGGAACTGGGCTTGAATGACGACAATGTTTTTGGAGGAAAGAACAGGACCTGAATAATAAAGTTTTTGGGGGAAAGGAACTGGGCCTGAATGACAACAAAATTTTTGAGGAAGGAACTGGGCTTGAATGTTTTTGAGGAAGGAACTGGGCTTGAATGCAAACAAAAGTTTTTGGGGGAAGGAACAGGGCCTGAATAATAATAAAATTTTTGGGGGAAGGAACTGGGCCTGAATGACAACAAAGTTTTTGGGGGAAGGAACAAGGCCTGAATAATAAAGTTTTTGAGGAAAAAACAGGGCCTGAATAATAACAAAGTTTTGGGGGAAACGGCAAAAGGAATTGGGTCTGAATTTACAACTTGCCAGGGAAGGAATTGGGCCTGAATTTCTAACTTGGCCAGGGAAAGAATTGGGCCTGAATAATAATGAGAGACAGAATTGGGCCTGAATATAAAAAAGAAAAAGAATTGGGACTGAATATAAAAAAAAAAAGAATTTGGTCATAATCGGCTCTGAATTTTACAAAGTGGTAAGGGTCTGAATTTTAAAAAGAAGTAAGGAAGGAATTCGGTCTGAACATTATAACATGGTAAGAGAAGGAATGGGTCTGAACATTACATAGTGGTGTAAATAATTACAAATTACAAAAAATAACTTTTTTGTGAACATTGTCTGCGGGTGCCAGCTAGTTTCATATAGTAGTGGAATATATTTTTTTTGTAACATTCAGGCATAGTTAACAATTAATTTTTCTTTTTTTTAATATAAAAATTGATGAGGCGTGTGAGAACACATCCCTGCCATAGTAGAACCTTCCTCTACGTCACCTTGAGTCATACCACTCCCACATTCATTTATAAAAAATTCTACTCTCTCGTTTTTCACTCTTACTCTCTGTATTCAGTTATCTGTTGCTTTTGATGTAGCAACACTATTTGAATAAGTCTAACATATGGTATATTTATTACTATGACTTTTGCAAAAGGAGTTTGCTTTGAAACTATAGACTGAACTGCACTTTCAAGCATTCTATACAACATCCTGTTGAATGTGGTTAGTTTTGTGTTTGTTTTCGATGTGACATTGATGTGAAACTGCTTTTTATTCTCTGCTAATACTATGATATTCTCTGATAAATTCAAAGAATTTTTTTCTAAAATACTGAAATTAATTTTTTGATTTATACTGAGTCCGATTACAGATTTAACCAACAGTGATTTTTAAATGTAACCATGTCAAAGGTGTGTGAAGAAACATCACAATTCAAAACCAAGACATCAACAGACAAACAATTCAAATGTACTGTGTGTGATTATTCATGTACTACAACAGTACGTATGAATGAACACATGAGGACC
>JAQGAS010000909.1:0-30611 GCA_034686365.1 Pachymerium ferrugineum | reverse complement strand
ATCGTTGGACAATTTTTGTTGACGTACAGTAGGATTGAGAGAAGTGTTGAGAAAACCGACATTTTAGCTAAGGAAATGTTACAAAATGTAAATAAAAGAAGAAGAAAAATGTAAATAACTTGTTGCTCATTTGTTTTATATGTTTATAATTTCAGAGACTACAAATTTCACCTGAAATGGGCGACTTGGTTCGTAGAATTTTGCAATTAGATGAACAAAATTCGTTTACTAATGTAAATTGACGAACAAAATTCGTTTGAAAATATTTTTTTTTTATTTAAAAATATTATATTTGCAGAGACTTCAAACTTTAACAACCTCGGAATTGAGTGAAGGATTAAAAGCAAACAAATCGTCATTGGGAGATATGACACAACAGAAAGCTGAAGATGATTGTAAGAAAAAGGCGCAGTACATTTTAAGAAAATATGAAAACAAAATTGAAAGACAAACACAAGGCAGAATATTTTGGATTGACTATTTTCGCCTTAATAATAATTATTATGGCAAGGACCTACCTCGACACGATTACCCGAAAGAAGAACTAAATGAAATACCATTTGCTATTAAAGTATTTTCATATCTCTCTGATAAAATCCAGAATCAGTGAAGAACCGTACCTAAAACAATACGCCACGGTAAAATAAAATCTGCAATTGCCGAATTAGAAAATGAAGATGCCGAATGGGAAGCTCTAAAAGTTGAATTTGAAGCTGAGTTGGATGCTTTAAATGACCGCTGGGCAATTGAATTAGTGGAAGACCTGAAAGCTGCAATTGCTGAATTGAAAACTGAAGATGTCGAATTGGAAGCTGAAGATGCTGAATTGAAAGCTGAATATGCTGAATTGGAAGCTGAAAAAGACAATTTGGAAAACGAATTGAGCTTAAGAGGATGGTACTCCGAAGCGGACGAGTGTGATGATGATTATTGTTCTGATTGGGAATGGGAACGGGAATATAACGAATTATATGGTAAAAAAGCTCTAATAAAAGCTGAGTTTGAATCCAAGTGGAAAGATAACAATTACGACCGCACAAATAAGTTACTGGCTGAAATTTTATGTGACAGTAAGAAAATTAAAAGAAAAACGGAACTTAGAGAAATTTGGATTGACCGTTTAAATAAGGATGATTGGTTTAAAATATGTCTTTTCGAAATCCTAAATAAAAATGGTTACCCCTATGAAGAACTAAATGCAATATCCATTGCTACTAACATTAGTAAAGTATTTTCATTTCTCATCCGATTTATGCGCAATCAGTAATACGGACCGTACTGATGATTTTTAAGTAAACCACTAGAAGCAAATTTAGGCAAATGAAAAATTAACGTCATTGTTAAATGGTCAAAAATTTTTTCTTTAAAATTTCGTATATTTCGTAAGCATTAAAAAAAGTTTGTTTGAAAATGTGAATTTACTCTCATTGATTTTGTGTTAATTAGAGATGTCCAAGTTTGTACAACATTCATGGTTATTGTGGCTTATTGAGCTTATCCTGCAGCTTTAATTGTACACAATTCAAAATGTTTCTCCACAGGTGAGCTGTTCCAATGAAAAAAACTGAGACGCAGAAACGTTTGCTAATTAATCATATTATATTCACGTGGGTCAACAGCTGACGATTCTCCTTTGTATAGTTTTACTTGGACCGGCGTTGAATGTAAGCAAAAGAACATTATTTTGTATTAATTTTATTTTACAGATGCGCTCGACGCTTTGCTTTGCTAACTACATTGATTCGAGAAATACAAGCTGAAACTTAAGTTGGTTGCCAGACGCTTCGTCCGCTCTGTAGCTACAGTGTAGTACGTTGAAATAGCATATAGTACAAGCAAAAGTTAAATTGCGTTCATCCAGGGATCCGCATATGTGTCTCTACCGGAGCTCCGTATATGTGTCGCATTCGGGCCTCCATAGTAACGCGCGGGAACAAACTTTTGTTTGCATAAACATCCACACAGTGTACGCAAGTTGCAGAACGCACTAAATAAAGATCAAACTAAGACTACTCAAGGTAACTAACTACAAAATTCTGTTATTAATTTTTGCAAAACATTTTTAAATGGTTTCAAGGTGGTTTTATAGGAGTTTTTTTTTTGTCGGAATTTGATATTTTAGCTAGGCCTAAATTAACGCAAGCCGCTGAGTTTATTTTGATTATTTGTTTTCTTAAATAGAGATTCAATGGAGTTAAGTGACGAACAAAGACGTAGTGAGATGGGAGACGCCGAACCTAAAGCTTTAACAGAAGCTGCACGTAATTTTAATGAAGTTGACAATTTGGAGAACAGCGCAGGTAATAGTTTCATACAAGAAATTAAAATATAAAATATTTTTAAAAATTTTATTCCAGGTACAAAATCGAAAAAGAAAGAAGCGAAAAAAGAAAGAAGAAAAAAGAAAGCACTAGCGAAAAAGGAAGCGGCACGTAATTTGAATGATGTTGACAATTTGGAGAAGAGCGGAGGTAATTTTTAAATAGTTTCGTACAAGAAGTTAAAATCTATAATATTTTTAAAAATTTTATTCCAGGTACAAAATCTGATGCCGAGAATGCCCATTTGCCACCAATCATAAGGTCATTGCTTGCTCATCCAATGTGTGGGGATTCTAAGAAAGTAGCTGAAGAACTGATGAGAAAGAAAATGAAAATTGAAGCGCACAATCCAGATGAACGAAACGAATTGTGGGTTAAGTACATAAAGGAGGATGATAACTGGCGAGCTCTTCTTAAAGTAGCATTGAGATCAAATGGTTATCCAAAATGCAACTTTAGTACAGCAGAAGCAATAGCAAGTAACATAGATGACATCCATCAATTTTTAATGATGGAAACGGATTCAGGCGAGTACTTCTGTATGGTCTCCCCAGATAAAGGTGAATCTTGGGCTGAATCACAATAGTGCAGGCATGTGAAAAATCAAGGCAGTCAAATGGTCATATGAATTAAATGTCGTTTTGTATTCGTTTAAAATTTTTTCTTTTCATAAGCATTCAAAATTTTTTTCATGTGAATTTATTCCAAGCATTACATGAATATTAGCAAATAATTAATAACCTTGTACTTTTTCATCAAGTATTTTAGATAAAAATTACGACGATACAACTAACATTGTAAGTTACTAACTGACATTTTATGTGTCAGTAAGAAAATTAAAAGAAAAACTGGACTTAGAAAAATTTGGATTAACCGTTTAAATAAGGATGATAGTTTTAGAAGAAGTCTGTTTTACTTCCTAGGTAAAAACGGTTACCCCGATGAAGAACTAAATAAAAGATCCATTGCTAATAACGTCACTAAAGTATTTTCGTATCTCATCCGTATTATGCGAAATTAGTACTGGACCGATGATAAAATAATGTAATCAATTGAGAAAAGGTCACAAATGTTAAAAAATTATCAATTATTATTTTTTATTAAATTAAATTTTGTAATGTCTTTTTTGTTTTATTTTTTTTTTTTAATTTGTTCTTATTATTTTATTTTTTTGTTGAATTTTTATTTAGTGAGTGAAGGTTAACAGACAGCAATTAAGAGTTGTCGCAATTTTATAGAAGCTGTCATTAATTTAGTTAATATGTTAGTCAATAGATGGCGCTACCGCACCGGGAGTTACGAGTGTCATGATATGTGTTGGCGGTAAAATTTATGTTTCAAAAAGATTTAAAACACTCTGACTATGACTTATTGTAGATTGTAAGTCGAGCTACGTTGTACATAGTACAAGCAAAAGAGTGAAGAACACGTCAGGTTGTGTTTATCCAGAGCTCCGAGTATATGTCCCTACAGGGGCTCCGTACTAACGGCGGGAACAGAACACGCAAACTGAACCCACGTGGTATACACTGTGTACGCAAGTTGTGACAAGTTGCGACAAGTTGGAGTGTTTGATCAAGAACAAACGAAAGGTTAGTAGTTAGGAAATGATTCACGATTGATATTCTAGGTTATTGAGGTATATTCTTCGTTTATGTTCATGGTCGTAAAGACACGTACGTGAACTAGAAGTACCTGCTAGGATATTAACTTACGTAGAGTTTATTTCTTTTTATTTATTTTTATGAAGACGAAAAGAGGGAATTGAAGTAATTTATTTCACCATTGAAACTGAAGAGTTTTCCTAAAGTTCAATTTGTCGTAAGTATTGACTGTTTTTGTGTCTTAAAAATGGAATTTTAGCGATTATTTTTCGTATTTTTAGCTTTGTCAAAAATAGATTATACATTGATTAAATTGGATATGGCTGCTAGGAAAGAGAGCGGAATTTCATTAAAAGATGTGGAACAATTATTTGAGGATTTAAAAGGTAGTTGTTTAATTATTGTTCATAAATTGTAATAAAATTATTTTCATTTAAAGGTTCAGGGACTCCTCGTGAAAGCCGATCAAAATTAGGGAACGTTATTTGGACTGCGTTGGAAGAATACGGTTTAATTGAATTGAAAAGTTGAATTTCTCAGTTTTGTTAATCATTAATTTTGTATAGGTTGTGTATTCGATGTGAGTCATTACAATTTGTTGTTAAAAGTTCATTTGAAGAATGAGTACAACTTTAACCCGACCGATTTTTTGGCTCAAATGGAAGCGAAGAATGTCGCGCCCAATAAAGTCACGTGTCACCGGTTAATTTCTCGTTATTGTCAGTTGGGGGATATGGAAGGAGCTGGGTAAATTTAGAAATGTTTATTTATATTTTGGATTGGTTTTTAAATTTTTCATTTTTTCAGGAGAATTTTGGAGTTCATGAAGAAGAAAGAATTCACTATTAAGGAAAATGTTTATCATGCTTTGATGATAGGACATGCGCGATCCAAGTATTTTTTTTCTATTTTCTATAATTTTGTTTTATTGATTTGAATTATCTTTGTAGTAACATTGAAGCAGCCAAAGGAGTTTTTGATTCAATGAGGAATTCAAAAATGGATATTTCGGCCGATACTTATTCATCTTTACTGTCCGCGTATGCTGTGAAAGGCGATATTCAGAATATTAGACGAGTTTGTAGATTTTTTCTTTGTTAATTTTATTTTTTGTTTTTAATTATTTTTTTATTTATAGATTTTAAACAAAATTGGGAAAAAAAGTTACTTTCTTGGGAAGAAACATTATGTAGGGATTATTTGTAATTTAGCTAAAAATGGGCATTTGCAACACGTAGTAAAAGTAAATTTTTATTTTGGTTTAATTTAAATTCTTTTGAGAATTTAATTTTTTTTTAAATTACAGATAAGGAAACTGTATCGAAAATTAAAAAACTACGACCTACGCGTGTCACCTATAATTTCAAAACTGATCAATTGTGGTCGAGAAGAAGTTGCGATGCAATTATTGGCTCACTCGCCACCGATAGTTGGTTACGTTTATCATCCGGTACTTACTCGCCATTTTTTTATTAGTGAATTAGTTGAACTTGATCGAGTAAGTAAAACCTTGGAATTAGCAAATGCACAAATTTTTATTTTTTTTTTTTTTTTGTTTTAGCCAATTGAGAAAATTGTTGAAATATGTAAAGATATGAAATCAAGTGGAATGAACACACAAGCATTTCAAAAAGCTACTGAAACTGCATTAGTATTTGGAAAAATAGGTTTTTACAAAACAAAAAAATTTATTATTATTTTTACTATTTAAACATTTTAAATTTTCAGATTTGGCACTGAATTTAATGAAAGAAATGATAAAAGAGGTGAAATTTCATTATTTTGAATGGATTATTCTTAGAAATTACATTTTATAAACATTTTTACAGGATTTGCCTATTCGTACTCGCTACTTTTGGCCGATATTGACAAACTCTAAGAAACATAACGAATCGGGTATAAACATTTTATCAATTTCATTTTTTATAAAATTATAATTAATAATATTTTAGAATTATACCATATTTTCGACACGATGATCAATTACGGCTGTCCAGCAAATTATTCCATGTTTATTTATTTTTACTATTTAATAAACACAGATGACTACAAAGACGTTATAGCCAAACTCAGGGTATGAAAAATTATAAAAAAAATAAATATTACATTTTAATTAGTTCTACTATTATTTTCTAACAGGATTTTGGTTACACGATCGATGCGGTTGTGAGTCCACTCGTTGAATTTTACGTTACCGAAAAGAAATTAGAAAAGGCTTGCAGTTTATGTAAAGAAATTGATAAAAATAATAACAAACTTGGAATTTATTTTAACGTATCAAATAGTAAATGAATATCCCATTCGTCCAAATGTCAACTCTCTGATTCGTCCCATGGCTGTCGCGTGTAAACAGACAAATAACGTGAAAACTACCGTTGAAGTAAGTTACGATTTGCTGAAAATTGAGTTTTGAGTACTAATGAATGAAAAATTTAATTACAGTTATTGAAACGTATTAAAGAAAAATCCGATCGCGATACGATTGATAGAACGGGTAATTAAATGTAATTGTAATAAATTTTTCAGAATTGTAATATTTTTTTTAATTGCAGATATCTTAGGACAATTTTTGTTGACGTACTGTAGGGTCGTTGAGAGAAGTGTTGAGAACACCAAATATTTAGCTAAGGAAATGTTACAAAATGTAATTAAAAGAAGAAGAAGAAAAATGTAAATAGCTTGTTGCTCATTTGCTTTATATGTTTATAATTCCAGAGACTACAAATTTCACCTGAAATGGGCGACTTGGTTCGTAGAATTTTGCCATTAGATGAACAAGATTCGTTTAGTAATGTAAATTAACTAACAAAATTAATTTGAAAATATTTTGTTTATATAAAAATATTATATTTGCAGATACTTCAAACGTTAACAACCTCGGAATTGAGTGAAGGATTAAAAGCAAACAAATCGTCATTGGGAGACATGACACAACAAGAAGCTAAAGATGATTGTAAGATAAAGGAACGGGCGCGGTACATTTTAATGAAAAGTGAAAAGAAAATTGAAAGACAAACACAAGGCAGAAAATTTTGGCTTGACTATTTTCGCGGTAGTAATTGTGACGAGCTCCTAGCTCGATACGGTTACCCGAAAGAAGAACTAAATAAAATCTCCATTGCCATTAACATTACTAAAGTATTTTCACATCTTTGTGGTGTAATCCAGAATCAGCGAAGAACCGCCCAAAAAAAGAAAGATGCAGGTGCTGAATTGGAAAATGAAGATGCCGAATGGAAAGCCCTAAAAGTTGAATTTGAAGCCGAATTGGAAGCTTTAAATGACCGCTGGGCAATTGAATTAGTGGAAGACCTGAAAACTGCAATTGCTGAATTGAAAACTGAAGATGTTGAATTAGAAGCTGAAGATGCCGAATTTAAAGCTGAATTTGCTGAATTGGAAGCTGAAAAAGACAATTTGGAAGAGGAAGAGGAAGAATGTTGCAGGACCATGTGGGATGATGATGAATATTCTGATTGGGAATATGAAGATAACGAATTGAAAGGTAAAGATGCTCCATTTAAAGCTGAGTTTGAATTCAACTGGAAAAATAAAAATTACGACGATACAACTAAGTTACTAACTGACGTTTTATGTGTCAGTAAGGAAATTAAACGAAAAACTGAACTTAGAAAAATTTGGAGTAACCGTTTAAATAGGGATGATAGTTTTAGAAATAGTCTGTTTTACTTCCTACGTAAAAACGGTTACCCCGATGAAGAACTAAATAAAAGATCCATTGCTAATAACGTTACTAAACTATTTTCGTATCTCATCCGTATTATGCGAAATCAGTAGTGAACCGATGATAAAATAATGTAATCAATTGAGAAAAAGTCACAAATGATAAAAAATTATCAATTATTATTTTTTATTAAATTAAATTTTGTAATGTCTTTTTTGTTTTATTTTTTTTTTAAATTTGTTCCTATTATTTTATTTTTTTATTGAATTTTTATTTAGTGTGTGAAGGTTAACAGACAGCAATTAGAGTTGAATCAAAAGTTGTCGCAATTTCATAGAGGCTGTCATTAATTTAGTTAATATGTTAGTCAATAGATGGCGCCACCGCCCCGATAGTTAAGAGTATCATGATGTGTGTTGGCGGTAAAATTTATGTTTCAAAAAGATTTAAAACTCGTTGATTATGACTAATTGTAGATTGTAAGTCGAGGTAGGTCAAGGTTTAAGTACAAACATGAATCGGGTGGTAGAAATGGGTCATTACCAGGGTGGACTGTTTGGAAGGTAATCGAAAAAACAAGTTGTCATCTCATTTCCGCATTCACCTTCTATAATTTTATAGTAAGTTTAATTCCCTCCTCTTTTACCTATTTTACTTCGAAACCTATAATGATCGAAAAAATTTCAATTTTCCGTAGGAAATAATGTACGAAAATAAGAGATTCGAGTTGCGCCGCTCGAAGCGCCACAAAACTAATAAGAATCGATGCTAGCGTCAGAATTTGGAATCAATTATACAACAAAATCGGTACGTAAATCGGTAAATCGAAGAATGAGAATATTCAACCTCTCTTTGGAATTAATACGAAACAATTTTACAACGTAAATTTAAACCTAGTGTCAAAAGGTAAAAATTTGACGTCGGTAAACACTCGTTTTTTTTTTTACAGAGGGAGACCAATAGAAATTCACTCCTAGCGTCAAAATTAAACACTTTTTGCAAATGGCGGCTGTCTGTGGGCGATAAATAAATAACCCCAAAACTTGAACTAACCGTATTCCCGTCATATTTTAAAGGATTCTGAATATGCAGGTAGAAAATATTTAAAATAAATACGCGACAATTCTAATAAACGTTTTACTTCCAGATTCCTCTCGCTCATAAAAAGGATTTTATTATTGATAAATACTCATGAATTACTTAAATAAATCCGTAAACTTCTCCGAACAGCTCAAGGCATCGATCGCAATCTGCAGAAAAATATTTAAAACAAGTGTAACGACCATTTTACTCGAAACCTTTTTACAGATAACATTTAATTTATTTTTAACAAATTTATGCGCATAAATCCCAAGGATTTTTTTTTTTTAATTCCAGCGTAGAAAATACTTTAGCCAAAGGCAAGATGTTCTGCACGTGTGTTACCGGCGCACACCTGTTGCCCGGATGACGTAGTAATGACGTAAGATTGTGAAGGCGACCAATGATTAGTTGGCCGCTCAGGTGGGTTCCTCTAGCGAGTTGCGCGTGCCGTTGTTGGACCGGTGGAGTTGGTCGCTAGACGGCGCCCACGGATTTGAATAGTTGTTAAGCCCGTTTACCTTTTTCCATGTGCAGGTAATAGCGAGAGAGAGGATTTTGCCGCCGACATGCGTCCGCCCAGGTAGCCACCGACTACAAGTATGAGGTATGCAAAGATTTTGATTGATTTTTGCAATTTGTGCTTTTGCATATTTTGCATTGATTCATATTTGTCGTAGTATGTTTGGATGAGTTTTTTGGTTTGTTATTGCGATGTTCAGGAGACCGGGATTTGGGACTTAATATTTTTTTTGCGGTTAGGGAATATTGCAATGATGAGTCTTGTAAATGCGTAAGAGTTTGTAGGAATCGATTTTTTTTAACTTTTGCTTAAAAGTCGATTAATCAATTTTTTTTTTTTAATTTTTACGGAAACAAAAAAAAAATCAAACTCATAAAAAGTCGATTTTTGTTTCAAGTTTTAAATTTTTTTGTCGTTTTAGGAAAAAATCGATTAATCGATTCTTTTTGAATTTGATGCATATTTAAAAAGAAATCGGTAAAAAATCGATTTCTTTTAGAAAGATAAACGATATGATGAAATCGTATTATCAATATCGAATCGCGTAGTCGATTTTTCAAATGTAAAAATAGTCGATTATTCAATTTTGAACCTTTCAAAGTTATAAAAATATCGATTAACAAAACGGAAAAAAAATTTCGAGTACTCAAATAATCGATATTTAATAAATTATGTAACAAAAAAAATGCCTTACGGAATATATTTAAAGAAAAAAGAAAGTTTTTAACCCTTTTGAATGTGCAATACTAGAAAAATAACAAACCAAAACGAAATGTTGATCGCATCCGAAATTACAGTATTTTAGTCTCGAGATTTTTCATTTGCTTGAAAAATCCGCGGCCCAAGTAGATGAGGCCGGGTCAGTGGCGAGGGGCCAAGGGGAACGTGGGAATATGTGAGAAATACCGACGCCCTAATAAGCCAAAACTTTTTCTCCTTCGATTCACGTTCCCATGCGTTCCTAAAACACTTTCCCCCCACTTATCAAAATTGACTTTTAAATTTGAAATTTATAAAACAAATCACAAAATAATTGATCTTTTATTTCATTTTTTTTAATTTTTTTAGTTTCGACGCAACCAAGTCGACCAAAGGAGCGTCCAAGTTGCGACGAGATTTAATCAACGCGGAGATCGCTAATCTGCGAGATTTGTTGCCGCTTCCGTCGTCCACCAGGCAACGATTGTCGCAGTTGCAACTTATGGCGCTCGTTTGCGTTTATGTGAGGAAAGCAAATTATTTTCATCAAGGTAATTACAATTTATATAAAATAATTTTGATCGCAAATTTGCAAGTCGGTTGTAGCGTAGATCTTATCGAAAAGACAAATCGACTGAAATATCATGTTTTATGCAAATATACAACAAAAATTTGGTTATACTGTGTGAAAAATTTTATAGAACTTTATTTGGAATGGATAAAAACACTTATAAAAACGATTTTGGGCACATTCTGCATTCGTTCTAGGATCACGTTTATGTGACGTCATAACAATTCAATCGTCTTGATAAATGTCGACAATTGTTTACTCTGAAAAATGTTCCAGGCAATCGCAGATAGCGCGACATCGCTTGACAGTTTATAAAACACAAATCACATGATTAAATTTAACCAATGAGCAGTTTGCTTACAAAAATATTCGGTTAAACTTGAGTTAGTAGATCGTGGTATAAAAAATGTAAGGTTACCGTAACTCTCGATTATTTAATCCACCTTAAGCCACCAGGATTTAAATCATGACCGTTAAAATAGCAATGTCAGCCTTTCTTATTTGTATAACCGTAATGGCAACCGGTTAACCACACCAAAAGCTTCCAAACTAACAGATCAAAACACCCACAACATGAAGCAATATTTCGGACCGTGCGTTCTCGTCTGTTGATGCACTAACGTAACAGTAAGTCCGTTACCTATTCCGAATTAACACGCAAGAAATTGCATCGTAGAACGATACGACAAATTTTCATAAACAACACTTCTAGAAAAGGGCTCGAGTCTAGCGATAAAATTTGTACAAGAAAATAATAAACCGGATCTGATCCCAAACCAAACACCCCTTACATATCCAATAAAAAAAAATCGCAACATGTTATCTCAACACTTGATAATTACAAAGATCCTACATTTATTTGCTACGACGCGTGTCCATTGCCCAGCTCCCGCCTTGAAATTTACTCAAAATACGACCTCTTAAAGATAAGCCCTAATGTAATCCCCTGCTGTGACCCGACATGTTCCTCTCTCCTAATGGAAAAGTTTAAAGGGAAAAAAATGTACTAACTGCAATGCGCAATATAATGCAGAAATGTAGATTTTTCTTAAGCTTAAAATGACATTTTTAGTCCCCCTGTTGAGAATTAATGGACATAAAAGGTTGTCTTATCCGTTTCCTTCATCGGAATGTTGGTCCTTGTACTCTTACTCTCTATCATCCCTTCCCTCTTCTTGGCCTCGTTGATTCTCGTTTGATTTGTCGGCCATTGGCTTTTTTTTTTTCCTTTCCATTCTCCATATACATGAGAAACATCATTTGTATCCGCCATACTTGGCCTTGATCAAGGTCAATGTCATGATTAAAATTTAATTCATTTATCGATTCCTATCGATTTGGGTGCATTTCAATTAACTTGATCATTATAAGATGTGCATTGATTATGTTGGTTTGAATATTTTCTTTTATTTCTTTGCAGTGTTTCGCAAGTATGATTCGCCCGGTACACTTACACCAAATATTGGTTTTTCAAAGGTAAGTTCAAATAAGCCTTCTCATTTTAAGTTATCACAGTAGTTTTAAACGGGGTAAAAAGAAAGAATTAAGCTTACAGTTATAAGTGTTGACTTAAGCAACCTCTGATGCCGCTATCCATTTTGTATTCTCTTTATTGTTGGAGCTGATGGAATAAGCGACTTTAACTTACTGGGTAAACTCTCTAATTTCATAGGTAGTTAGGTTGATAGCAGTGGCTTAGTCTGAGTATGTCTTATAAGTAAGGTTAAGAGATAGGTTGTGTAAGTCAAACTTAACAGGGAGTTTCCTCTTTTAGCTTTAAGTGTGACTTATATGCTGTCTCTCTGGTTTTCATATTAGGGAGTTTGCGCAACTTGACTTATAGTTACACCTACACCTAAGCTTATGACGATTTATAGAATGCGCAGAACCGGAGTTATACCGAAGATTCTTTTACTGCGCATCCTGTAAATCGTCATAAGCTTAAGTGTAAGTGTAAGTATAGGTCATTTATAGGTCATACACCTACACTTACACCTATTCCTAAGCTTATGACGATTTACAGAATGCGCAGAACCGTAGTTAGACCGAAGATTCGTTTCCTGTAAATCGTCATAAGCTTAAGTATAAGTAATAATTAAGTGTAAGTATAGGGTCCCTATTTGGGAGTTTGCGTAACTTAACTTACACCTACACTTACACCTATTCCTAAGCTTATGACCTTTTACAAAATGCGCAGAACCAGCGTTACACCGATCCTATACGATATGATAGCGGCGTTAAGCTTTATTCTTCTCTTGACTTTGTCTTTATAGTTTGACTTGTTCTCGCTGCATATGACCATAGATCTCACTGGCGAGAATTAGCTTTGCTATTATTATTATTATTGTTACTTTTTTTTTTAAATGATTTATTTGTGTTCACATTTCTCCCACCTGAATTACTCATAAAAACTCAATTTGTCTAGCTAGATGAACTTAGTTTGCTAACTACAGACCGTAATCTCAATCATAGTCTAATGACTGTCATCCTACAACCAACCTGCAGCTATTTATTTAAAAGCTCAGCACATCTGAATACTTATCCTTCCAAGAACAAGTATTAATACCACATGTGTCATGCAACAAGTTACACAAAGTGAGGGAACCTTCACTCGTTTACAATGACATTGCAATTATGTGCTAAGTCAGTCTTTAAGAAGCATCACCCGCAAATCTTTTCACACATCCAAAACTAACAATGATAACATCATATTAAATCAAACGCTTACATAAGTCTTACGTAAGTGAAACACAAGAATCATTCAAAAGATATCTGTGAGAAAAAAAATTTTAACTGTTGAATTGATTATAGTTAGTTTTATAGCGAGTTATGAGATCACTCATCTTTTTCTCTTTGTAATGAGAGATGATAGTGTAAGCAACTTTTAAATGTCACTTTGACCCTATTAAGTGTGTATGAATGTAAATAAGTAGTAGCTAACTTATGATTAATAAGTCAAATGCTTGGAATTGGCTATGCCTTGGTAGCTAATTATTTTAAGTCAAGGGGAGACTCTTTTTGTGAGATAAGTCTAATATAAGCTCATTGACTTTTCCTCGACTAATGCTACATTTCACTCTTCTACTGAGATTTAGACTTGACTTAAAGTAAAATCTTGTCTAAAATTAGCAAGAGGCCATTCTTATGGCTATGAGTATGAGATATGTCCTCTAATAGGGAGTTTGCGCAAATTGACTTATACCTACACTTACACCTACACTAAAGCTTATGACGATTTAGGGATGCGCAGAATTGGTGTTAGACCGAAATTAGTTTTCTGCAAATCCCGTAAATCGTCATAAGCTTAAGTAGAGGTATAAGTATAAGTCAAGTTGCGCAACCGAGGGAGTTTGCGCAATTTGACTTATACGTATACTTATACCTACACCTAAGGTTATGACGATGCATAGAAGCTTAAGTATAAGTGTAAGTATAGGTCAAGTTGCGCAAACTCCTATCTATCCAATAAGCTAATATTATACATAGGAATTATCTAATAGGGAATTTGCGTAACTTGACCTGTACTTACACTTATACTTATACTTAAGCTTAAGACCAGGTTAAGAGAACAATTCAAACTACAAAATCAAAGTCAAAGAAAACCAAATCAAAAAATACTAGAAACACACGACGCAAACCGAACAACGACAACAACTTCATAACAAATTCCGAATCATAAAATCTCTCTAAAATTACATCCAGCGAATCATCAGAAACCGACATTCGCACAAAACAAAACGAATAATGAACGAGAAAAAAGAGAAGACGCACGCACTTTAGATACCGCAATCGGTTTATATGTAAAATACTGCCATTTAAGGGTTCGCAACTTTTTTTTAACTTTTTCTTTTCCAATCAGTAAATAGTGAAAAGAAATATGGCGGTTCATTTATGTTTTCATGTTTTGGGTGTTGTAGAGTCAGCCACTTCCGTAAACAGTTGGTTTATCCCGTGGTGACGTACAGTCGTGAAATGCTGCAGGCGCGTGAGCTTGTTGCACTTCGCATTCTGTGATTGATGTCTGTCACCACCTTGCATTCATCATCCACTCCTACGTGACGCTTTCAAACACAACATAAATTTTACCAAGAATTAAAAAAAAAAAAATTCAATTTCTTGAAAAAATTTTTTTTTTTTAGTTAACAGGATTAAAATTCCCAGACACATGAAATTTTTAACGTTCCTTAAAAACTCTTTAAAAATATAATTTGAATGATTTAAGACTCGTGTTTATGGACTTGAATCAGATCGTAAAAAGAACTTTTTTTTAAAAAAAAATTTAAGTGAGAAATATTGACACTAAAATTCTATTCTAGGATTAAATAAAGTAATAAAATATAATTAAGTTTAATTAAATAAATTAGTGAATAAGTTTAATCTCGTGAATAAATTTGTTTTTTTGTTTTTTTCATGGAAACAATTTTAAGTTAAAAATTTGTGAAATTCGGCGAAATAGGCCAACGACCTCTAGCGGCCATCGTGTTTGGAATGCGCGCCGTGGTAAGCGTCGTAGTAATTGGGGGTTTGGTCCCGTGAATTTCAATTACGCATCAATTCCCTCGTTATTAAGACGGTGGGTTTAAGTGGCGTTGTTTGGGTGGTTCGTTCAAGCAAAGGCGGCGGTTGAGAGAGAAGGTTGTGTTGTGTGTGGAAGTGTTTTTTTTTTTTTTCTTTTTTTGATACTTCGTGACAAGTTATTGAAGGGTTTGAGATTTCTTTTTCTTTTTGGGTAATTTGATATTCGCTTCTGTAGATGCGCGGGGGTGTTGAAGGTTTAATTAGTGGTAAGACAGTTTGTTTTTTTTTTATGTGAGGGGAAGACGTCCGAGTGAAAGTAGGCTGCGGTAAAAGTATACTTAGCTAAGAACACCCAAACATGAAAATTAAAAAATGGAGTGTCAATTTGTAAGATAAATTTATCGATGTGATGCACTTCTATCGGCTGGGAGGGTACGGGCAACGTCCGTACACCTTTTCCCCGCGATGTGATGCACTTCTATCGGCCGGGAGGGTACGGGCAACGTCCGTGCACCTTTTCCCCGCGATGTGATGCACTTCTATCGGCCGGGAGGGTACGGGCAACGTCCGTACACCTTTTCCCCGCGATGTGATGCACTTCTATCGGCCGGGAATGTACGGGCAACGTCCGTACACCTTTTCCATGAAAAATCAATTTTAAAAAAGATAGATTTGAACCGGTTGAATTAGTTGATTTATTTAATAAACGGATGTAGATTCTTATCATAATTAAATAATAATAAACGTGTTGATAATATTAATGAGTATGATAATTATTTAATCGTAGGCGATGAGCGGTTTCCTCATGATGAGCACCCAAAATGGAAAATTGCTTTACATCTCGGACAATGCGGCTGAATACTTAGGACACTCAATGGTAACTACTTTTTTTTTTTTTCTCTATATTAATTGGGTTTTCCCATCAGCTCATCCTTGACCACCCTTTTTCATTTTATTTATTTATTTTCTTTTTTTTTTTTTTATTAACCGAGCGTGGGTGGATGTTGTTCGAATCTTAAGTTGTGGCGTTACATATCGTGACGTCATTCAACCTTGCCTCGGGCCATTGGATTCCGGAACTTCTAAGAAATTGAAGTGGTTTTTGATGAATTCTTGCAAGTGTGGGAATTTATTTTAGGGTTAAAAGAAGAGTGAAGTGTACAAAAAAAATGCATTTGAGAAATTTGAAATTATTGTTTTGTAAGTAAATAGCAAGAGTTATAGAGTTTAGATAATCTGATTCGAGCACACAATTGCTTGCATCTACTTATTTTATTAGCTCCAAGTTCACACTTGTTCACATTAGAGTGATTTGAGCAAGTGATTGTTACTTTACTACTTCTGACTACTTAACAAACTTTGCAAAGAAATTTACTTTTTTCCCCATAATGCAAAGTTTTTCTAAATTGCTTCAAATGTGAACATGTGTGAACACAACTACTTCGCTTAACGGTAGCCATCACATTCTACCAAGAGTTGTTGGAAGGAATGGAAAGCGTCTGGTGACCGAAGTGTGCGCAATGGACTATGGGTAACATTCCGCCATTTTGTGGCAATATTACCCAGAACCCCTTGCGCTCGAAAAACACCTCGGCTCTGAAACTGTGCCACGTCCCACTTTCCCGTTTCCATTCCTTGATTGTATAAATTTGAAGTTTGTATTCAACAATACACGTTACCGTTACTGCTTACTTTCGTTCCCATAATGCAACAAACTTTTGCGTTTGTTCCGCTTGCCTTAATGTGAACATGACTTTTTATAACGATACAGATTTCGTTGGAATTACGTTGTCCGCTTTAGTTAAAGTATAAAAATTTGTTTAGAAAAAAAAAATCTCGTTTGACATCACTCGAAGTCACGTTTAGCCACGCGACACCAACCTTTAACTTCCTTCTCATCCTAGCCAATTATGCAAATGCGAGTGTTGATAATGATGTGACGCGTGGGCGGATGTGAACTCGTTTATCCACCTTCCATTTTCATTATTTAAAATTCATTTTTATTAATTGTTTTTTTTTTTTTTTTTTTTTTTTAACAGTGTCATGTTGATCGTTAAGTGTGTGGCTTTTTATTTCGTTTTAACATTTTCTTCTTGGGTGTTTTCCTAGCAAATAAGTTGCACGCTTGTTTGTTATTCAGCTCTTGTTGAGGTCGTAAGTTAATTTTATGCCTTGTGCTGCTGCGAAGTAGAAGTCACTACTGCTGCTTTTCTCAAATACCAACCTGGAATTTAAATTGAACCACGTCTTGCAAGAAATTAGTCAATTTTTTTTCTTTTACTTTTGAAATGTTTTTAAGGTGAAACATGTTTTAGTGTGAAGTGGGGGATTTTTTTTTTTTTTTTGTGTTAGAGAAGGGAAAAGTGTTTTACATGTTTATTGCTTTTTGGGTTTTCTTATGTTTATGGTTGGTGTTGTAATTGGTTGTTTTGGAGGTTTGTGGTTGTGGAAGAAGTGAAGTTTTTGGTATGGGGTCATAGCAGGAGTTTCTTTTTTTAAATGGTTGTTTTGCATTAAGGGTTTTTGGGCGGATTTAGTGAGATTTTAAAGTTGTAGAAAATTTTCGTGTTAGAACTAATGTTTTAGGTGGGAAGTGAGTTGTTTTGTTAGAACAAACAGTATAAAATTTAATTATTGAATTTGGAATTATGTTAGTTTTAAAATAAAGCAGTTGAAACTATAAATCAACAGTGAAATTGAATAGAACAGTTAGAAAACTTGGTTAGAACAGTTAGAATGAACAAATTCTTAACTTCAAGAGTTAGAACAAGTAGTATAAAACTAAATTATCGACTTTATAATATAAAGTTAGCTTAAAAATAAAGCAGTTTAAACTGTGAATCAACTGTAAAATTGAATAGAACAATTGGAAAACTTGGTTAGAACAGTTAGAATGAACAAACTCTTAATTTGAAAGAGTTAGAACAAGCAGTATAAAATTAAATCAGTTAAAAAATAAGCTGAAACTAACTCAACTGGACAATTAATTGAATAGAACACTTGGAAAAGTTGGTTAGAACAATGTCTGGAAAAGTTATTAACATCTAGAACAGAAAATTGAATTAAATGTGTTGGAAAAATTGAATTATGGTTGAAACAACTGAGTTGACTAGAACATTTAGAATAATTAGAACCAATATAAGACTCCCCTACGCATCTTAAAGAAAAGAATGTGACGTTTGAGAGGCTTAATCTTTTCCCAATAAGTTATGTACGTGAGTTAAATTTTAGAACAAAATTCTAAAACTGAAAATGTTCATAAGTTGTATGTGGATTTATATTTTAGAACTAGAAGTTGTGATTAATCATGTTGCCCAATAAGTTCTATGTGATTTGTAGAACAGAGTTCTAAAAGAATCTTCGTGTTCAACTAGTCCACTATCAAATTTAGCATCATTAGAATTGGTACTAAAACAATTGTCCAGAGCAAGTTAGAACAATTGAATAGAATGATTAGAACTTGATGTAATTCAAATCTGTTAAACTTTATCTGAACATTTCTATGCAAAATTGAACTAGTTCTAACTGCTCTGATCAATTACCTTTTACTGTTAAAATCAAACTATCCTTGCTTTACTCTGTTCTAATTGTTCTAACTGCATTATTCAGTTCTGCTGACTTTTTTCTAACTGTGGTAATTCAATAATTAGAACTTTAATCTCATCGCTGTACACAGACCAAATTAGCAAAATTGACTAGAACACTTTAGAACATATTTAGAACAACTGAAATAACTGCGATATCATTAGAACTTAAGGCCAAAAAGACTTTAAACATTTGTAACTGACTGAATTACATAATCATTATTACCAATGATCTAAAAGTGTTCTAGAACATACTAATTCTGTTGGAATTCAAACACTTGTAACCCACTTAGGGAGTATTCAACGTTACAAAATCATGAATTTTTATCACCTGACCACACATAATACAATTTTTTTTCTATAATCCGCAGGAAGATTTACTTATACATGGCGACAGCGTTTACGACATAATCGACAAACAAGACCATCAAGCCGTGCAATCTGAATTAATGCGATCACCCACAGTGCCTGGTGATGAAGAACGACTTTTTTTGTGCCGGATGAACGTGTCCCGAAATGCTCGACGACAGATGCGATTTGGAGATCAGAAAGTATAAAGCTGATTAAATCTGAAAGAGTTGAAAAATATGAATTTTTTTTTAAAAATTTCTCTGCAGGTGGTGTTGGTGAGAGGCCATTTCGTTAGTTTTTTACCCCTCTGTAGTCGCAATGAACCAGTATTTTTGGCATTGTGTACTCCTGTGGCTATGCCGGAGACTCGCGAGTGCGTGGTTCAAGGAGCAACTCACGTCTTTACCTCGATACATTCGATGGATATGAAGTTTATGCATCTGGATAAAAAGTAAGACGATGATTGTTAAGTTAGGTTCACACATGTTCACATTAGAATTCTGCAGATTTAGCGTTACTTCAATGTGAACAAGTGTGAACACGTATGATGTTACGGTAATTTCTAATTGCGGTGTAGGAATTATTAAGTTAGGTTCAAACATGTTAACTTTAGAATTGCGTAGAACAATATTTTGGGATTGAGCATCTGCAGATTTAGCGTTACTCCAATGTGAACAAGTATGAACATGTATAATCTTACGGTACGTTAGACTACCCACAGTGATATACAAAATTTTACGACTAGTTAAATTATAAGATCGTTAGATTTTATCACAGTTTAATGTAATAAAAAAAGATTAGTATAACGGAACTTTTTCTGACGTTTAAACGTAATATGTGTAAGTGACGTTAAAATTTTTGGGTTAAGGAATCTGTATGAGCAGCGACAGGTGGGAAATGCACATAAGGGTCATTTGGCAAGATAGAAATTATTCAACATGGCTGATGGCATGGGGAAATTGTTAATCCGCATTCTTTTTAATATATATTTTTTTTTTTTTTTGAAGTAAGAGTATAGGGCAAGGGTGGAGAATGTTTGAAGATGCGGGGGAGGAACCTCGCACACGTAGATCGTTTGGCAAATGTTAGGCGTCAAGGTCGACTGGCTCGCGTGACCTGTAACCTCAGAGACGCGACGGGGAATAGTTGGAAAATGTCAAAAGAAAAATAGGCAAACGAGCGCTACAATAATTTCACTCGTTGATAACTGACACGCAAACCACAGATTTATGATGGAGGAAAGCCGACGGAATGTGTTCATCTAACCCCTTTCATCACTTTATAAAGCTTAAGGGAAAATCGTACGGTTGATTTGCGATTGCAAAGATGGAGTTGTTGCTCTAAGGGAAATTTGAAAAAGTTATGCGATTTTTCAACCCGTTAAGTATAAATTTATTGGTCGAGAAAATGAGGGTATTATAAATTAGAATTGTTACGTAATAATATCGTTAAAAATGATGGGAAAAGTTAAGGCGTTTACGATGTCATAATTTGGTGTTGGAATCTGTCACCAGGCGTGTCTTTGATGTTGACATCAGAGGGCGCCGTTGTTTTGTAGACACGTTGACGTAGAAATATTGCTAGTGCACTTGGTTTATATCATTTTGGGCATAAAGGTTGAGGGCCTAATGTTGGCATGAGTTGATGGGGGGTTAGGTAAGATAAGAATTTGGAGTTTTTTTTTTCCTTGCGTTCGTATAACTTAAGAAAAAATTTATATTTTAATAAGTTACGTTATAAAGTGAGTTTTAATAGTGATGTATTATGTTAATGAGAGGATGAGTTTGGTCGAATTGACCGGAAGTTTCTAACATACCGTTTAAAGGTAATGTATTAACTAACTTTATTAACGTAGATTCTAACGTTACGTTATATTCAAACGGGAAAAGTTTAAACCCAACGTTAAATTTTGACGTAACATTTAAACATAGCGTTATATTCTAATGCAATGCAAACTTTACGTTATATTCTAACGTAATGTTTAAACCTAACGTTAAATTTAACGAAACATTTAAACCTAACGTTAAATTTTAACGTAACATTTAAACCCAACGTTAAATTTTAACGTAACATTTAAACCCAACGTTAAATTTTAACTTAACATTTAAACCTAACGTTAAATTTTAACACTTAATTCTTATTCTCTTGCGATTTTCAGTGGTGAATTCTACCTGGGCTACACGAAGCACAACATCCAAGGCATTTCATGGTACCAACTTGTGCATTGGGAACACATGAGAGAAGCCCAAAGCAAACACAAGCTCAGTAAGTTGTTCAACCACTTTATCAAACTTCACTTCATCAAGATATTTCCCTTCACCCATCAACTTGCTTTCATTTTAGCTACTTGTAACCAACAACAGTAGTCAAGAAAAAAAAAAGTTTTCCCATAACCAAAAAAAGAAAAAGTGGCCGTCATTCATATATCAAAAACTTGAACCTTTCAAACCAGACGCCATTTTGTTTTTTTTTTTAAAGGAGAAATGATTATCTTTCATCACAGCGTGAATAAGTGAAATAATCATTTATTAATGACGCTCTTATTGTCTTTTTGTTGAATAGATAAGAGTGGTGATCAGTCTTAGTTGCCCAGTGGCCAGTTAGAACAAAGATGGCCGGGTGTTCATCAATTGGAGTCAAGTGACAAGTAGATTTGGGATAATGATAGGGTTGCACTTTTCCAACACCAATTAGCACCTTTGCCTATAGGGAAAGTGAATAGTGGTGGCTTTTTTTTTCTTTCTTTGGTTCTTTTGTTGTGCATAAATTAGGGTTTTTGTAAGTGTAATGAATTGTAAATTGGGTTTAAGTGGTTGGAAGAATAAGAGTAAAAAATGGTGTTGGTGTTTATGGTTTTAGAATGGGAAGGATAATTGTTTGATGTGGAAGGTTGGGAGAAGTTTTAAGGGGTGTACTGTATAAGGTGTAAAGTTATTTTTAGGGCACAGAGAACTGCAATTTGGAAACTATCTATAAGTAATAAGATTTTATTTACTTATAGAAGGTAGAATGTATATGTAAAAATCTTCATTTACATTTATACTTGGTTTAAATTTGTGTTTATATATGCAACCTGAATGTTAAATACTTAGATGTGGTTGTAAAACTTGAATTTTTACACAGATCTGGTTGTAAAACTTGTATTTACACTTACATCAAGTTGTAAAACTGTTATTTTTACACATTTTTACTATATCTATGTAAAAATTCAAGTTTTATAATTAGATCTATGTAAAAATTCAAATTTTTACATAGATTTTACAGTTGTAAAACTTGAATTTGTACACAGATTTGGTTGTGAAACTTGTATTTACACTTACTTGTACATCAAGTTTTAAAACTGTTATTTTTATACAGATCTGGTTGTAAAACTTGAATTTTACACATGTTGTTGTAAAATAACTTACAATTGTAAACTTGCTTACAAACTTACAATTGTAAACTTGAATGTAACCTTGTACAAACTTACAATTGTAAACTTGAATGTAACCTTGTACAAACTTACAATTGTAAACTTGCTTACAAACTTACAATTGTAAACTTGCTTACAAACTTACAATTGTAAACTTGCTTACAAACTTACAATTATAAACTTGAATGTAACCTTGTACAAACTTAACAATTGTAAACTTGCTTACAAACTTACAATTTTAAACTTGAATGTAACCTTGTACAAACTTACAATTGTAAACTTGCTTACAAACTTACAATTGTAAACTTGCTTACAAACTTACAATTTTAAACTTGAATGTAACCTTGTACAAACTTACAATTGTAAACTTTTTTTACAAATTTGCAATTGCAAACTTGCATGTAAACTTACAATTATAAACTTGCTTACAAGCTTAAAATTGTAAACTTGCTTACAATTTTACAACTGTAAACTTGTACGTAAACACGTACGTAAACTTTACATCGATTAGACTGAATACAAAACCAATGACTCTTTGTATGTACCAAATCGACCTTGACCATGTCCTTAAACACTCTCTCCTTGATTACAGTCACCCAATCGGAACAAGAAAAATCAGGCATTATACTACTCCGTCTACACACACGAACGGGTAACACGCTCTGGATCCACGCAGTTCTTCAAGTGAAGGACAATTTAGACAATTCTCAACAACCCGTTGTAGTATGCACCAATCAAGTTCTTAGGTAAACAATTCCCACGACCCAATTTAAAAAATATTTCTTTTTTTTTTTAACTTTCAGTAATTTCTTTTTTGGTGAAATTAATTTGTTTGCCTATGGATCGTTGGGTTCGATAGTGATCAGGAATTGGATTTGCAAAACGATCCGTAAAGAAACCTTGGGCGTTCACTCCTCCCATTGGCAAAACGTAGTGATTACTGATTTTTTATCTCTAAATGTTTGGAATTTGGAGGAGGGGGAAAAGAGGAAAAGCCCTTGGTTGATGGAAATGATAAGAGGAAAAAGTTCTTTTTCAGGAGGGAGGAAACTTTGATGGATGATAGTAGCGACAACCGCAGGAATTTTTAGTAACTCATGTCCTTTGCTACATTTATAATCATTTCTTTTTTTAAATGTTTTTTTTCTTCTCTGACCTGGATGTGGGTGAATTGTGTGGATGTGTTTTGTCAAGAAGTTGGTTCAAGATGGGTTTTATTTATTGAGATGTTGGGGAATGGTGAAGATGGAATGACATGAGTAATGTGTGGAATTGTCAAAACACTCGATTTTTTAAATATTGGTGATCCGTTATTTTTAGGGATTTAAAAGTCCTTTATGTCAGTTTTGAGATTTCTCAAGTAAAATTTTGTGTGATATAGTCTTAAGTTTCTTATTGACACCATGATGACTTATCTTAGCAATATAAAGAGGTCAATCCCCTGCAACTGACTTATAAATGTAGTGATACTGCTCAGTTTCTTCTTTTAATTTTAAATGACTAAGAATTGGTAGCAATTGAATTCAGTTACAAAGTATAGGGTAGTAATGTAAGGCTAACACACCCCACAATGCACCGTACTAGACTACCACTACCCTGCAATTTGATGACAGTTCAGAATTTGATGACGTTAGGTTCACACATGTTCACATTAGAATTCTGCAGATTTAGCGTTACTTCAATGTGAACAAGTGTGAACACGTGTAATATTACGGTAATTTCTAATTGCGGTGTAGGAATTATTAAGTTAGGTTCAAACATGTTTACTTTAGAATTGCGCAGAACAATATTTTGGGATTGAGCATCTGCAGATTTAACGTTACTCCAATGTGAACAAGTATGAACATGTATAATCTTACGCGTTCTACACGTTTTTGCAAGATTACCAATAGGCAGCACTTGTTGTCGCTGCGTATGACTCTAGGTGTCGCTGGCTATCTAAAGCTTTGTTCTTTTTCTGAACTCGCATAATCCAACAAGGCTTATGTTAACTGGATGTGGGTTTGCATGCTGGTATTTAGTTTTTCACGTTTTTGATTTTGTTGCGGTTTGTTTGAGGATCCTAGTTTGCATTTTTATATAGTTTAGTGCTTTAATGTAGTAGGAATTTTTGTTGGTTATTAGATTGTTCCATCGCGTACCGGCGACGTTAAGCCTTATTCCTTTCTTTTTAACTTAATTCACAGCTGCAAGTGCGTAATTGCTTGACTTGTTTTTGTAGTGTATGACCGTAGTTGTCACTTAACGGTGTAATTAAGTTTTATGTTTCCAATATATCAGTAAACATCCCTTTTTTGGTTTCTAATTTGCAGTGAAAAAGAAGCCCGAGTAATGCGTGCCAATGCGTCACTCTACCACTACTACTCCGTCCAAAGCAAACTGCAATACGGACTAGCCTACACTGAACCCCATCTACAACCTCCACGACTGCCAACATTCTACCCGCCAACGATGGCCACTTTTGTCCCACCGGAGCAACCAGCAACCACACCGTCCAACATACCATCAACTTACTTTCCGCCCATCCATGGACCCCCTAATGGATCGCAACCACCGCCTCAGTACGGATTCCCACAACCCAGTGCCTATCACCCCCATTCACTGGCACTAGGTGGCGGCGGCGGCGGTGGCGTAGCAGCAGCAATGGCCGTTCCAGCTTTCCCATTCGCTCTTCCAGCAGCTCCCAAGAGGCTTTTCACTTGGAAATCAGGTGACGAAGAAGGGGAAATGGATGATGCGGGTATGGTGGCACTGGCGGCGGATTGTGCACAGACAGTTCCGGATGTGAGTGTCACTTGTCGGTGGGGCACGCGGCTGCTTACGGCCAATATGAGTGACTTGAGGGAACAACATGTGCCGGATATTGGTGGGTGTCGGACTCCGTCCCCGGGTGAAGCCACGTGCGTTTTGACCGTTGGGGCGGAAGTGGAGATGCAGGCCAGGGAATGGAAGAACTGTAAAGGAAGTGCTACATCGAGTCCCGTTGATGCTCCCTTGTGGTGATTTGTGGAATTATTAAAGAGGTGTTTTGTTGTATTTTTGTATAAGGTTTAAATGTGTTCAAGTCTATGACTTTGTTGGTGGTATGGCATATTGTCAACCCAAAGACTATTTTTATGTTGTGTTGAAGGGATGTTGTTGCTCAGCAATCAATGGAGTTGTTTAGACACGGTGAGTAGAAGCCTAATATGAGTTTTATTGCCATTTTGGTGTAGGCAGAAGTTGTGGGATGTACGGAACCAATCAGAGTATCATCGGTGTAATAATGGTTTGTACTTAACATGCGGCGCGTGGTGGTCAGTTTTGTCTCTAAATTGGGTTACAAATCCATTTTAGGATTTTGTTTGGAGCAAATATGGCGTCTGTATGTTTACTAGTTTTGTGGTATATCTATGAAGCGTGTCTATATAATTCTGTTAATAAGGTGTCCAATCAAATGTCATTTTTTTATTGGTTTATTTTCTGTGTTGGTTCATCCTGGAAATGGTATCAAATGTTGAAATTGTGCCTACTTATTCATTTTGGTTGTACTTACCTCTCATGAAGTAAGTTTTTAATTTAATATTTACAAAGCGCCATTTTGGATTTATTATAATTTTTTTTAAATGAATTTTTGTTGTTTTTCCAGTTGGAACTTTAAAGGTTAGGTCATCATTTTTTTTTTTTTAAAGAAAAAACAAATTAGGCTTAAAAATTTCACTTTTATTAAGATAAGTGTCACAAAAAAGATTTTTTAAGCCTAATTTCCATAAGTTGTCACATTAGAACTTGACCTCTTAATAGCTCAACTTTTTTATTATGCTATTTATCAAAACAATTTCTTAACCTTCAATTATGTAAATTGAATTATACTCTGGATCCAAAATGGCGACTTATGTCAACCATGTTTATTTTATGTTGCCAACTAAATGGTATACAATGTGAACAAAATTTGTGAGCTGTGTCAGTGACAGTAAACTAGAATTGTGGGGAAAATGTCCCATACTGCATTGCGAACTGTCATTGGTGCAACTGACCCTTTAATGTAACTTTTAAAGTGTCACTGTGCAATGCACATTAAACTAAAGTTTTATTTAATTATCGTAGTGTGCCATTTCAGTAATTTTTATTTTATCATTTTTACTATCATAATTATTTAAACTCACATGATGTCATCATGTACAGTTTTATATATATTATTATTATAGATAAACGAATTTTCAAATGTTATCTTTTTTATTAAAGAAAATTAAAAGAAAAAAAATGGTTCGGTTTTATATTTTGTGGATAATAAATTAATTGTGTATTTAACTTTGTGTTTAATATCGTCAAACATAAATTAAACGGCGGAACAAGTGTGACGAGTCACACCCAAACAAAGCGGCTTAAGTAAGTTGAGGTCACGTGGTAGGGGGCAATTGACTAGGTTTTGCCAAGTGAGAAAAATATAAATGATGGGTAACACCCATCCAACGCCATTAGGAAACAAAAAGAAAAAAAAAATCTAATCCCAAATCCTTTAAAAATGAAGATGTATAGACATTTGTTTAGGCAATTCGTTACACGGCGGCGCTGTAATTTGGAGTCAAAATGGCGGTCAATGGACCATTTGTTTTGTGTTTTGATAGTCAACACTGTTATTATGTTTTTTTGTTTCCTCTTACCGGAGATTGAGATGGATTTTTCTTGTACGTCCAGTCATTTTGAGTAAGTAAAAATAAGGGAAAGTAATGATCGTTTTTTAATCGTAAATTTTAAGCGGTTTAAATGCCTTTTTGGATACAATTTGAAGATCCGCCGCTTAAATAAGCGACGTGAAATAAGTGGGGAATAAATCATTCAAGTAATTCCGGAATGTAATTTTATATCTGTACGAATTAGTGGGTAATTTTGAGTTGTCTTTATTTTTTAAAATCTACGAACACGGTCTTGCCGTCGCCATTCTACAAAGATTTCTAAAACCGGAAGCGAAAATATTACGGAATCGGAATTTCAATTGAAAACACTGAATGAATTAAACATTCAAAAGAGAAATACGACTGAATTTTATTATAATTTAACGGTTGTGTTGAGAAAAATATTTTACACCGCTTAAAATTTATTAAAAGAGAAATTGCCGCTTCTTGCATCGCCATTTCTATCGACCGAACGGGATGTAGCGATGCCCCGAATCGAGCGAAGAGGAAATTTCCATTTTAATCATGTAATTCATTTATTAAATCATAAAAATAAGATTTCAAGATGTTAAAATATTCCTGATTCCTAAACTAATCCGTTGATTTTAATCCGTAGTAGACAAGAAAACGGATTCATCCAGATTAAAATTAACATCCGTATCACCATTTCGACTGCCTCATCCTCATGTGGACGCGGCCGAGCAGCGAAAATGAAAAATGTGAGTTCGTCCGTTTATTTATAAGTTGTTTAAACCAGTTAAATGACAGGTGAGTGTAATATGTGTAAGTGCATACAGGTTACGGGTGATTTCAATTTACATGTTGATGGTCTTTTAGATCAAGACTGACGTGAATTTATAGTTCAATTTTTCAATTTGAAATCAGAGAATTTTTTAAAACGTGAAAATTTATGGCGATGTCAACTGCACCCTAAATTTCGACCTTTTTTTTTAATTTCCGAATTCTTTACACGCAAAGTTTAACTCGGTAGGGATTCTTAAGTCTTGAATATACATTAGATTTAGTGTCGAAATGAAAAATTTAAAAATTAAGTTGAAAAATCCTAGATAGAAAATGAAGACTTTAGGGAAAAATGGTGGCAAAAAAAAAGGTGGAGATTTATTTGTATATATAAAAAAATTGCTTAATGTAATAAATAACGAGCTTACCACTGAAAATTTGGAATGTGGTATGATTTAAAAAGGGGAAGGAAAAAAAAATGGAAATTTGGTGTTAAATGTTTGTTGTCAAAAAACGTCGTTGAGAGACGTCTGAATTAAGCAGGTTGCGAGCTGTTAATGTTTTGATAAATTGTGACGTTTTGTGGTTTTGATTGTTGGGCGCCACCGGGTGACAGAATGGATGCAAATGGCGGTTGCGGTGTCGTTGTACGTGTTGATTGTTTGTTAAGTTTACGTTGACGTAACGTGAAAATAACGTTAAAGGGTTCGAAGTGAAGTTTCTTCAGGCTTTTAGAATTAGCAGTCATAAAGTAAGAAAATCTGAATCTAGCGTTAAATCCTTCTTTTCTTAATAAATCTGCACAAAATCTCAGTTACTCGTAAGAAATTTCAACTATTTCCTAATAGCAAACCTTTAAACTCTCTTTACGCACTAGAAAAAATTCAAGAATCTTAAAAATCCGATAAGATTTACGCATCTTTGATCAAATGTGTGGATAAAGCTCTTTCAAATCTGAGATTCCTCTAAAATCATAAATATTTGAAATCTGAGCTAACAATTTGAATCTTTAAAATCCCGAGAAGAAATTCATGAATCTTTGAAATCTCAGACAACAAATTCATGAATCTTTGAAATCTCAGACAACAAATTCATGAATCTTTGAAATCTTGAGAAAAAGTTCATGAATCTTTAAAATCCAGAGAAAAAATTCATGAATCTTTGAAATCTCAGACAACAAACTCATGAATCTTTGAAATCTTGAGGAAAAGTTAAGGCATCTTTGAAATCGCAGACAACAAATTCATGAATCTTTGAAATCTTGAGAAAAAGTTCATGAATCTTTGAAATCTCAGACAACAAATTCATGAATCTTTGAAATCTTGAGAAAAAGTTAATGCATCTTTGAAATCGCAGACAACAAATTCATGAATCTTTGAAATCTTGAGAAAATGTTCATGAATCTTTGAAATCTTGAGAAAAAGTTCATGAATCTTTGAAATCTCAGACAACAAATTCATGAATCTTTGAAATCTTGAGAAAAAGTTCACGAATCTTTGAAATCTTGAGGAAAAGTTAATGCATCTTTAAAATCTCAGACAACAAATTCATGAATCTCTCACATCCTACGCTTCAATAAGATTTATAAATCTCACATCAATACTCTATTTACCCTTCCTCTAAACATTAAGTTCTAATACATTTTTCTTTTCGTTGCAAGCAGTGGTGACACCATTCAAGACAACGACCAACTACTGCATCCAACTCCAGAAACGCCGTAAGTAATCAAACCTTTTCTATAACTCTCCACCTTAAAGGGGCAGTCAACCTTTTCTATGACAAACTACACAGACTACATTTTTTAATTCACAATGTTTTTCAATTAATTTAATTAACCATGAACTTTCAATCAACGAAATCAAACATTGTTGCCGAGTTTGGCCACCAATAGAAATCAAAGACGACAAAATAGATTCAAATGAGATTCAACCGTTAAACCCCTCCAAAATCAACTTGTCAAAACACTCGCTTCTCCCTTTAACCCAACAAATTCGCAACCCAAATACGCCAGCCATTTTTAATTGCATCAACTAAATCAAAAAAAAAAAAAAAAAAATTGCACATAAATAACAACATTTCTTTTCATCACCCCCGCAAAACCTCTTTTTCCTCTTGAAACATCCATTTTTTTATTATTTTCCCACGAGAACAAACAAATTGTACGTGATTTATCTGAGCAATAACTTTAATTCCACAATTGAATTCATTTTGAACTACAAAGAGTAGCGAATGTTAAATATCCCGTATGCCCTGTCATGCGCAATGGGGCCACTGTTGTTGCCACCGATTTGTTTTTCTCCTCTATCTGCAAAGAACAAAAAAAGAAATGAAAAGAATTTTTGTAGCAAAAGTGGAATGCGCTAAAATTGCATCACAAGACAGCAAATTAAGTGCAACTGCATCCTCTTATTCATGTGTGCGAGCTCCGCCCGGGCGTCCATCGTCCAGTATTAAAACTGGTTTTAGCACCGGCTTCTCTCTCCACCCGGAACCGAGTTGAACAAGACCTTGATAGTAGCAATTGGCATTTCTCTTAAAATGATTGTCTAAGAAAGAAGTTTTCCTTATTTGATTATATGATAAAGTTAAAATAGCGATTGTGCATATCGTTAACGGACCAGTTACACTATACAGGCAAAAACCCAAACAAAAAAATTTCTTTTGACATTACAGTTGAATTTGGTTCTTATTTTTGACACTAGACTTGAATTTGATTGTTATTTTTGACACTAGACTTGAATTTGGTTCTTATTTGTGACACTAGACTTGAATTTGATTGTTATTTTTGACACTACACTCTTAAAAATAAAAGGTATGAAAAGGTGTTTAGGGGTAGTCCTGGCGACCTTTTTAGGTATATTTGACAT
>JAQGAS010000908.1:0-30676 GCA_034686365.1 Pachymerium ferrugineum | reverse complement strand
CAGCCCATTCAGAGTAGATTATAGCCCATTTACTTATTTTTGGCTTATAATAAACCGGAAGCCAACTTTACATACGCCAACTGTTCAACACTCATTTGTCCGGATGAACCTGACGACTGTAAAGCTGTGAACAATTTGTGTGTATGTACTGAACCAATTGGAAGGGAAAGAGAAAAGTTTGGTGATTGCTTCTCACAAAACAAAGTTTCCTTATATTACCGTAAAGGATATTACTGGGAACTAGACGGTAACCATCAACACGTGGACCACAATACTTTGACAACTCTTCTCTCAGCATTTAAAAACAAGTTTATACTTGAAATAACAAATATGTGCAACAAATCATCATCAGGTGTTGTATGGAATATAAGTAATTTTCCTACTATTAAGACTGAACTCCTGACTATATCTGGTTGTTGTATCAGTGATATTATTGGTGGTGTCAACAAATGGCCTAAATTGCAACGTTTGAATTTAGATTTTAATTTAATTACTTCAATTCCACAATTTCCCAATGTAACCAAATTGTCACTACAAAATAATTTCATTCAAAGAATTGGCAAAAACGATTTGATAAACATCAACTTGATTAATTTAAATCTAAGCAATAATATAATATCAAAACTTGACCCAAATGCCTTTAACCATTTACCTCAACTATTGTATATAAGTTTAAAAAATAACTCAATTTCCACTATTCCACCATCATCATTCAACAATAATCCTAAGTTATGGCATCTTGACATTTCGCATAATTCCATAACTGAACTTCCGTACTTACTATTTAAAAATAATACTAATCTACTACATTTTGATATTTCATACAACAATATTTCCGTACTTTCAAATGACTCGTTCACTTACACACCAGAGTTACGACGGATATTTTTTGACAACAACAAACTGAAATTTTTGTCATCAGAAACTTTCCAAAACTTAAGACGATTACAACACTTGCGTTTAAATAGTAACTTGATATCTGATATCCCTGAATTTTTACTTCAAAGTGTTGACCTTATTGGCTTTGATGTATCTCACAATCAAATCAGGGAAATTCCAAAATCACTTTTCAGTAAAACTAAAAGACTTGATATTATAAATTTAAGTAATAACAAACTAACATCTTTGCATGAGCAATTATTTCAAGGTTTGAGTAAATTGAAAACTTTAGATTTACAAAATAATCAATTAACTTCACTGAGATGGAATTCATTTCAAGATTTATCCGACCTCAATTTACTCAATCTGAAAAATAATAATTTAAGAGACTTGCCACACGGAATCTTTGAATCCTTCCGTGAAATTAATATTACACTAAGTTATAATCAGTTCACTCAACTTCCTCCAATCGGCTGGTCCTCTAATACGGGGTACGATTTTTCCTACAACAACATCTCCCAATTACAATATCCGTTAACTACGAGAATTATAAAGGCTACCTTTCTCGATCTATCCAATAATTGTATTCAACGTTTTATTTTGAAACAGATTAATTTCCGTTCCGAAGGAATACGAAAATTTATATGCAACAATTGTTGCATATCTGAGTTCATTTTGGAACTGCTGTTAGATATAAAACAAATTAACTTAAGTAACAATATCATTACGACATTGGATGATGAGTTTTATTCAGAATCAAAGTATTGGAATTTTGATTTTCTCGATCTCAGTTTCAATCCAATTGAACTGGACGTTTTACTTAAATTAAGTAGAAATCCTGAATTAATAAGAAAATTAATCATTTTTAAAACACCCTTAATTCAATGTGACTGCACTTTGATTCCAGTTTTGCAAAATTTAGATAAAAGAGAAACTAGATTTGAAGCTGAGTGTTGGGATTGGAAATCCTCAAAATTCATTTCAATATTTGAATTAAAAACGGAAAATTTGTTTTGTAATTACTCGAATGAGTGTCCAAAACAATGTCATTGCAGTGTCAAAACATTAGATACAAAAGATTGGATACATGTCGATTGCAGCAACCAAAATCTAACAACATTTCCTGATTTGAATAAATTATCCGTCAATAATTTGGATTTGAATTTAAAAAATAATTTAATCACTTCACTCCCTCAAAACTCAATTTGGTCTAAAATCTCACACTTGGATTTGTCTTCCAATAAATTCGAGTCGTTGGACACAATTCAACATTTACTAGATAATAATGTGACCTTAGATGTAAGTGGAAATCCCCTCATTTGTGACTGTCAATTCAAAGATTTGCTTATAAGTGGGTTAATTATAAATGAAAAAAATTTAAAATGTATAAAAAACGAGAAATTATATAATTTTATCAGTTATACACAAAATGAATGTTTCTCAGATACTTCAATTTACTTTGCAATGTTTTTGCCCATCATTTTTGCTGTAACAATATTTGGAGTATGTTTAGCATTGTTTTATAAGTATAAGCCAGAAATTTTATATTTTATGTTTTCACGTGGAATTTGTTTACGTTTTGTAACTGAAGAGGACATTGATAAAGACTACGACGCTTTCATTTCGTACGCTAGTCAAGATGAAGAATGGGTAAATACTAATTTGGTTATTCCCCTTGAAACTGGAGTGCCCATGTATAAATTGTGCGTTCATGGAAGAGATTGGATAGCTGGTGAACTAATAACTGACCAGATAATTAAATCAATTTGTACAAGTCGGCGAACTATTATGATATTTACTGACAATTTTTTAAAAAGTCAATGGAGTCGAATGGAATTTGATTTCGCCTACCAACAAACTTTAACTGACCCAACTCATCGTTTAATCGCAGTTTTACCCGGTGGTGTACCTGATTTATCAAACATTGATGAAGAATTCAGGAGATTCATTCAATTGACTACATATTTAGAGTATAACAAACCTCACTTCTGGACTAAACTCAAAAGTTCAATGCCGAGAAGAGCCCAACTGAATGACAATAAGAAAAGTAACTCGAAAGTCAACATTGAAATGAAAGAAACCAGTAGTCAGGAAAACAAATAGTCAAATAAGTTACTACCTAATCATCTCGTGGCATTACACATTTAACCTTGTGACCATCAGGACACAACGCGTTTGTATTCAACATTTTAACTTGACATATCATAAGTGTAGTTGAAAGCAACCCAAGAATGAAGTCTTTGAGGTTCATTTCATAATGGAACATAACATCCGTTCAATGAAAATTACAATTTAAAGGTCCCCGTTCATTGTGTTTTATAACTTCCAATGTGTCTTTTATATATTAAGTGAACAAAACTTGTTCGCACAGCTATGAACACCACATGTGTGGAACAATTACTACCAATAAGTAAACTGAGACATTAACGTTAACCTACTCGTACTTAACGGGCATAATTACTCAGGTTGACACTTGGGCTCCAGAAGCTAATACATCTCCCAGATGAATACCAAAAAATTAAATTATATGTAATTAAAAATACAATAGTTAAGTAATTATTTCCTAATGTGAATTTAGCCTAATAAATTCAGGCTCAAGTCAGTTCGCACTTGTATCTTTCCGTCGTATTATTTGTCAAATGTATTCTTACTACCATTTATTAAAAATATGTACGTGAATAAAATAAGTTATGAATAATAAAATAATAATGTACTTACACATTTATTGCTGCCATTTTCTTCGATAAGTTTCAAGGTGTTACCTCGAAGCACAGTCGTGAGTTGCTAAAACCACCGGGATGCTCAGCCATGCTATATCGGGCGGAAGAGGAAATGAAGCGTCTTCGTCAACGACTCCTTTAACTGTAGATAGAGGGCGTTCACTTCCAGTCATGCAGGGTGAGAGAACTGTAAGGAAGATGATAAAAATTCTTAAGTACATATTTCTTATAAATTTAATTTCCAATACAAAAACTTAATGACTTTTGTGAAATAAATAGAATTTTAGAAAAAAAAAATGCTCAACACTTCTTACACCAAGCAATGTACTAGTAGAGTAATGAAAAAAATGAATTAGATAGTGCAGGACATAAGGTGGCGATGGTGAAGGAGGTAATAGAAAATCTTTGTAGGACTCCCATGATACGGACGGATTCAAGATTTGTATCTACAAAAGAGATGGGAATTGGACATGGATGTCCACTAATGAACCTTTTGATTTCAAAGAGTAGTGTTCGGCCAAACCAGATGGTTCTTCTCACGAAGGATTGTGCGGCTTTATGGAGTAGTGCCACGGGTCTCGGGTCAATTTTGCTTGGATGATTATCGATTGTTCTAGGGAAATGAGATGCATTTGTGAATACAATCCCACCAATGAATGATGAAATAAATAAACGACCTTATTGCACAAATTTTTTGTTGAGTTAAATAAAATTTCCCAGCAATATTCTTTAAGTAACCTCTAAATAAGTAAATAAGTACAAGTACACATTCACAGTTATTGGTTCAAATATTCTTATTGGCTCAATTGTGTTCGGGTGCTCTTAACAAACCACCACAGCTAATATGCGTGAAATAGCTCAAACTCTACTTTGTCATAAACCCGGAACCTAGTGGCGTATAGTGGTGGATTTTCATACTACATTTCACTTTTTTTACGTTTAGAGATTTAAGTGTCAGTCTGAAGTTTAGCTTTTCGTGGTGGTTTGTTAAAATTTTTAAGAGAATTTTTTTTTTTTTTTTTTTTTTTTGGTGAAAAAATTATTTTTACTGGTCTAATAACCAAAAATATTGTTAGTTAGGTGATCTTTTTTTTTTAAAGTGAATCAATACATGTAATATGCCGGGAAAATGGTCAAGTGTGCATCCTTAAATTCCACTACAGTATATAAAGATTAATTTCGCTTTTTAATATTGAACCGTAACATCAGAATTGTTTCCATGCAAAATGGTTTAAAAAAAAAAAAAAAAAAAAACCAATGACGTGTCGACCAACATGGACGGAATGTAGTTATTAAAACCGAATTGTAATTTCATGCTTAGTAATATTATTTCAGTTTTCACTACTTTTAATTATTCTTATAACAGAAATTTTAAATAACATTTCCAAATTAATTTGTAATATTTACCCGCTTCATCAATCCACCTTTAATGACATTAAACGTGTGAACACAAGAATTCTAGAACAATTCTTGCAACCACCGTCTGTTTAAGAAAGTGTTGATTCGGTTGTTTCTTTAAAGTTTTCTTCATCTTTTTTTTAAATATTAAAATTAAAAATTTCCGACAAACCTGCAATCTAAAAATAAGCTGAATAGAATTTTCAAGCTGTTAACATTAATAGCCAACTGTTCTATTGAATAAACACGTGTGATGTAAATGTCAAGCAAGCTCACCGAAAATAATATAAATAGGCACTAGAATTTAGTTCATCATTAAAACTTGGTAGATCCCTTGTCGGTTGGTCGCCACTCTGCTTGTCAGTAAGTAAAATTGAAGGATTCAAACTTGAGTCAAACTAAGCGTGAATTATTTTTCAGACTATTACAACTGTTCTTATCTTTACACTTTTTACCATGTGAGTGTTCTTTTCATTTCACTCATTATTTTTAAGTTTTGTTTGTTATTCGTTTTAAATTTCAATTACATTAATTTTTTAACATTTTGTGCAGTAAAATGTTCAAGTGTTTTCTTCTGTTTGCAATTCTTTGCAATTGCGTCCTTTGCATCAAAGCGCAGCCATGGGCTCAAATTGAACAAGCGGCCAAAGACGTTGTCAAAGACGTTGTCAAAGACGTTGTAAATGATCTTAATGTCATTAAGGGCGCATTAAGCGTTGTAGGAACGGTTGTAAACGGAACCTTAGGTGAGTAATGGTTAACTTTAAATACTATAAGTAAGCAGAACTTGTTGCTGACCTAAATGAGGAATATTATTCCACTGTACCATATGTTCAATAGTTTTACCACTGACTCGTTTGTTATAAATTCTAGCTAAGGAAATTAGGTGATACTAAACATTATTCCAACTCTTAATAAACACATAAAATACTAGTGTTTAACAATAAATGTCATCAAAGGATGGGCTGATTCACTCTTAGAAAAATGGATAGGTAAATGTACGCAGACCCACAATGGTCTAAAAATCTGTTAGCTACACACCTTTCGCACAAATGGTGCCAAAATAAATGCTCTCTTCCAATTTATACACTGAATTTTCAACCTTTATGCTCTGGTATTGGTTTCAATTAATACTCTAAAAAAGCTCATGTTTTATGGTCAGCAAATAAGAGTATGGGGATTAACTTACTACTTAAATTGAATATGTACACTTATTTTGTTTATATTTTTTCTTGTATTAGATAAAGAAGATACTTCTAATTGCACGCAAGCCTTGTGTCAGTAAGTCATTACTTTTAATTATAAAACTTTTACTTCATTATGCTTTTAAATATGAATTTCTACTATAAAGAATTTAAAAAAACTATGCTGGTGCATTTTCCTCCAACGACTTCCTTGCGGACGTATTGAAAACATTGTTCGATCAATGGTTGCCAACATGTGCAAAGTAAATTATACCAAATTTTTTTGAAACGTAATTAACACAATATAAATTTTAGCACGCCCGTTACGGAATCCAGTTGCGATATATCCAAAGAAAAATGCAAGTACGTACTTTTATATATTTTTACATTTTTAATTTAATTATTTTAACAATTTCATTTTGAATCATTAATAACAATGCAATTAACTATCATACTATAAGAATTATAATTTTTTAAAGGGATCTTACATCATCTTTTGAGGAGTGTGGGACCGCTACCAGCAAGGAAATTTCGTATTTTAGATCGATATGTCTCTAGTAAGTATTTTCTTTTATGTAAAAAAAAAAAATATTGTTTTGATGAAAAAACTTTAGCATTGTGAGATTGCACTCGTCCAAGGCGGTTGTTGGTGACAGTTGTTAAAATTGGGTAGTTGAAGTAACGTTTTAAACAAGTGGTGTATCGTGTCATGCAAAGTACAATGCAAGTTAGGTATGCAAGTAAAATACATATCATTTTCTGGTCAATTTTTGTAAACAAAGTGACTTCAATTTCTTATTTTCACTTTGGTATTAGTAATTCTGTGCAGTGGTTGAGGTGTTCGTTGGTAATTCACCCTTGTACTTATTTGAGTGATAAAGAAAATGTATGTTTCCTCAAGTTTAGTCGCAAGTCAAATGTAACTTTTCAAAGTAATAAAAAAAATTTATTCATTATCTCATTTTGAAATATTATTGATTCTATGTAATAAGGTGTAACAGAGTAGAAATAAAAAATTACATGTACAGGCAAGAGACAACTATTGATTAAACTTTACACAATAATAATTTTCAACCAATTTTACTACAACTCTATTAATTACTTGATATTAAAATGATACTATTACTACCTTCTTTAAAATAATACTTAATATCCAAATTGGGAACAAGCTTTGTATCAAAAATTTCGTCTTTCATAACATGAGCTTCAATATTTTGTAAACTCAATTTCCTTTCTGAACAACACTTCAAAATATCACCACATTTCAAAACATGATTCATCACAAATTTGTTGACTTCTGATGTTGTAATTGATATAACCACTGTTTTTATAGTCATGACTGACACAGTATTTAAAGCAACATGTAAATTATCAAGAATGTTCAATTCTTCATCCAAAACCCAAGAAGAAAATGGCAAAACCAACTTTTCAATTGGAAGAACTATAATATTTAACAGCATTCCTAATTGAATAAAAGACTCAAAATATTCCTGCACGTCAATACTTAAGACTGAAAGGTTGGGAAATAACATTAAACACTTCCAAAATTGACAATCAATAAAATTCTCATCTTCAGATAAAACTATTTCTTTTATAGTTTCAAAGTTTGGCCATAAGGGACATTTGATTGCTTTCAACAAAACACCAGCTGGGCACTCCAGATAAGAAATCTCTGAAATCTTACTCAATATAGCACCATCTGCCCATTTCAACAGTTTCACGTGTTTGCATGCGTACAAATTATTAGTTACTCCACTTTTTAATTGAACAAAATCTAAAGTAATACTTTCCCATTGGTTTTTCATCATTGTATCCATACACATTTGACATTTACATGTCAATTCTAAATGCTTAACATTTTTGCAGTGCGATATCAATTTGATGACTTCATTTTCATCAATATCATCCAAACATAATTTGTTAATTGGATAACTATCTAACAAATTGCACATTGCTTTTAACCTTAACTGCCTTTTGTAGGGAGAGAATTCATTTTCTATTAATGATCTTAAATCCTCACGCACACAAGGTGACAATGAGGACCTGAGTTTACTAATTTCCACATTTCCCTGCCACCTATTTTTGTTGTTTATCAAATGCACTGCATGATCACTCCGGCAGTTAAAAGTGAACAACTTGGCTCGCACATGCATTAAAACTTTTAAAAATTCATTAAATCCCATTTCGTCGTGTCGACAAACGCAACAAGTATGACATGTTTGACATTGAATTTCTTTTAAAGTTTCAATTACATCTTTTTTTAATACATCATTAAGGTGTTTGTCTATAACATTAATGAAGATACGAGGGATTTCAACATGTGTTGGTAAACTCATTTTGGTGTCATTAAAAACATGGATATTCTTTAAACGTCCACTTTGTACCCCGAGGGTAACTAAACGTTTATGAAGATTGGAAGAGTAAAAATGGTTTAAATCTTCTTCGTAGCTTGAATGTGAATGCATATTAAATGGTAAATTTGGAATTAAGGCACTTTCGATTTTGTCTAAACTTTCATATTCCATTAACATTCGCCACAAAGAACGTTGATATCTTTGAAATAAATCCTCGTACTTACTGCACATTACAAAGTAATGACACGCTTGTTCTTGCATTAACCCAATCAAAAAAGGTGTCACCATATAAAAATAAAGGTCATTATGGATGATATCTTCAATTAATCTCTTTTCCACTTGTTTAGAAAAAACAAACTTGTTGCTTAAGAATTCCTCGTATATGTAATAAGCAGCCATAAATTCAATTATAGTTCTATGATAAATTTGGTAAGAATAAGTACAAGAGATGTTGCTCAATTTTTTTTGAAGGATAACTAATCCCATTTTATGCACACTCTCAATAAATTTGTTGTCATCGTCAAATTCAAGTTGACCTCCATCCCAAACTCTTTGAAAACACAAATGACCAAATTGTCGAAGTGTAATTTTAAATAAACCATTTTCACAGTTTTTCCTATCAAACACGTCGAACGAGGGTGTCAAAAATACGTTTCTTTTCTCTTCGCTTCTTCGGATCATAAAATTAATGACATCTTTGTAGAAACTTGTCGTGCTTGTGATTTGTCCAATGGGTTCTCCTCTTACTACCATATCAGCTAAAAGAATTAGCATGAGAGGTGACTCAAATAAGTTTTCAACGTGTTTAGTAACAGTTCTTAAATATTCAATCACTTTCTCGACCGATTCGGTGTCGTGCAAAAATTTTTTGAGGAATCCCTCCTTTTGTTCATTTTGAATACCTAATATAGTCACATTTGAATTATAAAAGATTGTATTCATTGATAGTCCTGTAAATAACATTTGTCCTTCTTCAGGTTTTAAACTAAATTGTCTAGTTCGACAGCTGACGAGAACGGTAATTTCTTTCATTTCTCTTTTATAAAGGATTTTCAATATTTTATCTCTAGAATTTGGTGGTACTTCATCTAATCCATCCAAAATAAGTAAAATTTTGCTCCCTTCTTCAATTAGCTTTTCTCGTATTTCATCGGGTTTCTCATATCCAGATATAGTAACTAAATTGACAATTGCATCGATGACCGGTTCGCCTCGTAATTCTTTAATTGCTAATAAAAAAAGTAAATCAAATTTTTGCATGTATTTTTCATTAACAGCCCAATCATATGCGAGTTTAGTACACAGTGTTGTTTTTCCATAACCAGGCAAACCTTCAACAAGAATTCTCTTTCTATCTCTGTCTTTAAATAACTCATTATGGTTGATCACTTTGTTAGTTGACTCTAACTTCAATTCTACGTAAAAATCTCTGATAGGTAACTCTATTCTATCACCCATCCATGCAACTTGAGGAATGGTTAGTTGTTTGTACAGTTCCTTCAACTTGTACCGCATACTATTTGGCGTCTCTTTTCTAAAATACTAAAAATCAATTGTGGAGTAGTGAACTTCATTAATTATAACTTACGTTTACTAGCCATGATCTTATTACATCGGCCATATTCAATACTTTGCTCAACTGAAGTGCCTTATCAGTAAAGTTATTTTTACTCGATGAAATCAAGCTCTTGTTTAACTTTGATATTTTCTTGTGTGTTTATATAGACAAGTGCTGATATCTAATGATAACTACTTTAGTTTTTATTTTCTATACAATGGCAAGTCAAAGATTTTTCTCAATATTGGCATTTAAATTTTACTATCTGTGTATTATAAAACACCTTGTATAAAATATCTGGACACTGAATTATCTTGTTGAAAAGTACATTACATTATATTATTCAAAAATTCTACACGAAAATACTACGAAATATTTATAGTTTTTCAACCATTGTGACACTTATAAAATTGAGAAAATTTGATGTAATATTCATTCTCAAACACTACCGCACACCGCATCTGTACTCCGCAAACAGCGGACTAATCGGAAAATGACGTCATCTAGATAGATGCTTTTCCTTGTTGTCGACCACAATAGGAGCTGATGACTAATATACGTGACTGATTTTATAAACTTTTTGACCTTGGAAGGTCACGAAAGTTAAAAAGTGGTTGTCCAGTGATTCGTCTTGGAATCTAAAGGTAAACCTTAGCTAATAGAACGGCTCGACTAATTATGACACTATTACTCATTTATTCATTTAAAACATTATTATGATTGTGTAAATTTGAGGTCTTGCTCTCAATGGAAAAAAACATTTTAATTTCAAAATACTTTCTCAAATTTGCAGAGTAAGATTTCCTAGCGAATTATTTGGTCAATGGAGTCGAATGGAACTTGATTTCGCCAATCAACAAACATTGACTGACCCAACTCATCGTTTAATCGCGGTTTTACCCGGCGGTGTGCCTGATTTATCAAATATTGGTAGATTCATTCAGTAGATTCATTCGATTGACTACATATTAAGAATTTAACACCTCACTTTTTGGACTAAACTCAAAAGTTCAATGCCAAGGAGATATCAAAGGAGAGAGGAAGTGAATGTACAAGAAGCAATTGAAATGCAATCAGTAAATAACTAGTGTATTTTGAAAATGATACAAACTAAAGGTTTTGTCATGTGTTTAATTTTTGGGAAAACAAACTTAATCTTCTTTAATCATATTGTCAACACTCAATTTTCCAAACACATAATTATTATATATTTTTAAAAATCTAAGAATATGCATAAAATAATACATCAGTTCTTCATTTCGTGCAATTTGTAATTGTAGTAGTAAGTTGACTAAGAGACTACATATAGCGTACTCTTGTTTAACAGACATAATTGGTCAAATGGGCGAGTTGTTGCCGCGAGACTACAATAAATTCAGAAGGGCCCACAAGAAATTCGTGGAATGAAGAGCCTGACTGTCCTAGCTCTTGTCAATAACTTGATTGCTGAAGTACACCGAGATGACTTTACACACTTTACAATTACTCATCAACAATGGGGACTGTAAATTGACCCACATAGAATCATACGCACTTTTACTTTGTCATTTTCCTATAACTAATGTGTGGGGATATTATGAACGCTATATTTGTTATTCACTCATCACCCTAAATATAAGTTTTTTATATGTAATTAACAGCTAAGTAATTATTCACTAACGTGAATTTAGCCGAAGAAATTAAGGCTCAAATCAGTTTGCAATTTATCTTTCCGTCGTATTATTTGCCAAATGTATTCTCACTTCCATTTATCAAAAATATGTACCGTACGAGAATAAAATAAGCTATGAGTTATAAAAAAATAATGTACTTACAGATTTATTGTTGTTATTTTCTTCGAGAGGTTTCAAGGCGCGTGTAGTGTCGTCGTTCAATCTCTCACTACTTGTTTATACCAAGGAGGTATCTACCTCCTTGTTTATACCTTCATTGAATATTACCGTCTGTTTGACATATTTAAATATGTTATTTTACCTTATCACACTAATTTTAGGACATCACGTTACCTCGGAGTACAGTCTGAGTTGAAAAAAACAACGGGATACTCAGCCATGTTTTATCGGGCGGAAGAGGAAATGAGGCGTCATCGTCAACGACTCCTTTAACTGTAGATAGAGGGCGTTCACCTCCAGTCATGCAGGTGAGAGAACTGCAGGGAAGATGATAAAAATTCGATTTGTTATGGGAAAAATAAATTTAATTTCCAATACAGCAATTTAATGACTTTTGTGAAATGAATAGAATTTTAGAAAAAAATACTCAACAATTCTTACACCAAGCAATGAACTAATAGACTAGTAGAGAGAGTTAACTTTCAAGTTCTTGTAACTGGGGCAGTGTACCTTGTTTACCTACTCACCCAAGCCTCTTAGAGAGACATTAGAGTGGTTGGTCAACTCTCAATATGATTTTGGGGTTGAGAAATTAAACTTGAAAAGACAAACTTTGTAGTTTGAGCAATATCCGACACTGAAAAACCTTTAGACTGAATTTAATTGGATGGAGGTGGAAGATATCATGCAATGCCGTCCTAATAAATCGTTCGTTGTAATCGGGTTAAGCAGAAATAAACATTTCGATTTTCTACATTTAATTAACAATGCGCGCACTACATCATCAAACCTTATACGAGACCTGTGTAATGAGAGATGTTATGAGAAAAGATGACAAATCAGTAACTGTTTAAAGTTACGTCTTGCGGTACATAATGAGATAACAACATGTAGTCCATTTCACTTTTGTTATGAAAATGAAAGAAAAAAAAGATTAAAATTGTGACCTTCAAACTCAATAGGCGGAGGTTTATAAAAATAGCTGTTTTGCACATAACGTAATTCCGGGTGAATTTGGATTTTCCTGCTCATTAAAATTCTTGATAAACCTGTTTATGTTTCATAACATCCACTGGCTCTTTAACTTTACTTCTTGAACGATTACTCAGTATAATTGAGAAAGAACTTGGAAGCGCGTCTCACATTTTGAAGATGGCGACACTTTTACTTTTATTATTCATTCTTCACCAGTTAAACTCAACAAAGGCAACAAACTGCTCAACAATAGCGTGTGGTAACCGTCAAAAAGATTGCGCCATAGTGGATAGTTTGTGCGAGTGCACCTATGCAGAAAATGTTCAGTGTCCAACTTTGAGTTCGAAACCAGTCCAAATTTACTATGAGGAAAACAACGCATATTTATGGTTAGGGGGCCATAGAGACGATGTTGGCGTGTCCAATTTTAAACCGTTGCTTGCGTTGGCAGGACATCTGGAACTGTTAGTATTGATGATAATATATTTTTGTAAAGACTGGGAATGGGCAGAGTATTCTAAAAATCAACTTCAACAAGAAACAAATGTACTGGATCTGTCAAACATCACTACAAGTAAGTTGACCAAGCGACTACATATATCGTACGCGTGTTTAACTGACGAGGTCGGTCAAATTGACAAGTGGATGCCGCAACTTAACGTACTATACTTAAGCGACAATAAATTCAAAAGGGTCCCACAAGGAATTCGTGGAATGAAGAGCCTGACTGAACTACACTTTCACCGTAACTTAATAACTGAATTACACAGAGATGAATTTAAACAGTTTTCAAATTTGCTTGAATTTGACTTTGCTCAAAATTTCATCACAACTTTACCCGAAGATCTTCTGTATGACCTGACTGCTTTGGAAAAAGTGGATTTTAATCACAACTCAATCTCTGATATCCCAGAATTACTATTCAATATGAATGTTTATATGAAAGAATTCAGGGTTGGTTACAACAATATTTCTGAGATTCCCGGTGGATTGTTTAAAAACAACCGCATCTTGACACACATTTACTTAAATGATAACAAATTGAAATTTTTGCCTGAAAACCTTCTGCAAAACAACGCTGCACTTGAAATATTATGGCTGCAGAACAACCAACTGACAACGATTCCACCAACTTTTTTCGAAAATGTTCATAAGATAAATGTCGATTTAAGTAACAATTTGTTTTCTAAGCTTCCTAAACTTATGTTGAGTAAGGCCAGATCTTATTCATTCAATTTTAAAAATAATAAATTTCAAGTATTGCATACATTATATAAAAGTATCCCTAGTGCTGATAAACTCGATTTGTCCGAAAATTGTATCGAACTTGTTGCACAGGACGAAAATTTAGATCCACTATTGGCTTTTTTAAGTATATATGAACCGGGCAAGATTACTGAATTTGTGTGTAATAATTGTTGTTTGTCCCAATTCATGTCCTACGTCTTGATGGGTGTAAAAAAGGTAATTCTCAATCATAATAATATTTCAATGTTAGATAATGAATTTTATTCAGTTGATTCGAATTTCGAATCACTTGATTTGAGTTATAATCCAATTGAACTAGAGGTGTTACTCAGAATAAGTGAAAACCCTCATTTAATGGTAAATAAGACTTATAAATTCAAAGAAACTTCGCTCAAATGTGACTGCACTCTAATTCCGTTATTAGAGAATTTGCAAGTGAAAGATTCAAATATTGAAGCTGATTGCTGGGATTCGAAATCATCAAAATTCATTTCAATACACGAATCAGAAAAGGACAATTTGTTTTGTGATCATCCAAATGGGTGTCCAAAAGAGTGTCAATGTCGGGTCAGTCAACCAAATTGGATAAATGTTGATTGTAGTGACCAAAATCGAACTACATTCCCTAATATTAGTCAACTTTCATTTCCTTATTTGAATTTAATTCTGAAAAATAATTCAATCACCTCTCTTCCTCTAAAGTCACACCCAGCTTGGTATGAACTTACTCACCTAGACTTATCCTATAACCAACTCCAGTATTTACCAATACAAGATTATTTCCGCTTTAATATAACATTTATTTTAAATGGGAATCCCCTCATTTGTGACTGTCAAATGAAAGATGTGCTAACAAGTGGTTTCATTACTAATGAGAAAAATTTAACCTGTCAAAAAATTGGTAAAAAGATAAACTTTTTTCAATTCACTACGAGTGAATGTTTCCCTGACTATCCCATGTATTTGGAAATTTTATTACCAATTATTTTTATAGCAACAATATTTGGACTATGTTTAGTATTTTTCTACAAGTATAAACCAGAAATTTTGTATTTTCTCTTTTCTCGTGGAATTTGTTTACGTTTTGTAACTGAAGATGAAGTTGGCAAGGACAAATTATTCGATGCATTCGTTTCTTACGCGAATCAAGATGAAGGATGGGTAAACAGTGAATTAGTCATTCCCCTAGAAAGTGATTCACCCAAGTATAAATTGTGCCTTCATGGAAGAGATTGGTTAGGAGGTGGTTTAATTACCGACCAAATCATTAAATCAATCAATACAAGTAGGAGGACTATTATGGTGTTGACTGACGATTATTTAAAGAGTCAATGGAGTCGAATGGAATTTGATGTTGCGTATCAACAGACACAGACTGACCCAACCCATCGTTTGATCGCAGTTTTACCCGGTGGTGTACCTGATTTATCAAATATTGATGAAGAATTCAGAAGATTCATTCAATTGACCACGTATTTGGAATTCAACAAACCTCATTTCTGGACTAAATTCAAAAGTTCAATGCCAAGGAGAAGACGAGTGAATGACAAAACAAACAATTGGAAAGGTGACGTTGCAATTAAACCAACCAGACGTCAAGAAAATCATAATTAATTCGACTTAAAATTACGAAATATTAGCAGAAATATTTTGAAAATATAAATGTTACTAGATCAAATTTATCAAAATGTTTTGCATTTGAAGAAACTCATTTTCTTTTTTTTTTAATAAAAATTTAGATCAAAGTGCGCAAGGCTAAAATAAAAATCACAGGTAGAATTATTCACAGATTATCTAAATAACAATATGTGCTATTTTTTTGTAACCGTGTTATTGTAAAAACTTCTAACGTCACGCAATGTGGCAGCGTATTTTGCTGACCTATAGTGTCTTTGAGACACATTAGAGTTAAAAAAACTTAGTCTTGCGTTCAAGGCCACGTGCTGAAATAACAACATGTAACCCACTTTTGCTATGAAAGTGAAAGAAAAAATGTGAAATTAAAATAGTGACCTTCAAACTCAACACGTTGATGTTCGTTTAAAAAAAGCTGTTTGCACATGTGCGCAACTCTGGGTGTGGATTTGGTTTTTCCCTTGAAAAATTTCCTTTTTCATTAAAACATGGATAAACCTGTTTTTGTTTCATAACTTCCACTGGCTTTTTAATTTTTCTACTTGAAGGAACTTGGGAGCGCGTGCGGTTCAGATGGGCCTTACTTTTCGAGGTGTGAGTTCCAGCGTCAAGTGAAATGTGAAGGAAATCGAGTGCAGTCACATTACGAAGATGGCGACACTTTTACTTTTATTATTATTTCTTCACCAGTTAAACTCGACAAAGGCAACAAACTGTTCAACTACAGTTTGTGGTAACCGTCAAAAAGATTGCGCCATAGTGGATAGTTTATGCGAGTGCACCAACGGAAAAAAGTTCGAGTGTCCAACTTTAAGTTCTAAACCAATCTACATTTTCTATGAGGGCAGGCCCTTATCTTTATCGATCTGGGCCTACGAAGACGATGCTGGAGTGTCTAATTTTAAACCGTTGTTCTCGTTGGCAGAACATCTGCATACAAGAGAGTTAAAAATATCACGTTTTTGTAAGGACATTGAATGGGCAGAGTATTCTAAAAATCAACGTCAAAAAAAAACAGAAGTGCTCGATGTATCAGATATTACTACTAGTAAGTTGATTAAGATACTACGAATAACGTACTCGTGTTTAACTGATGTAATCGGTGAAATTGACAAGTGGACGCCGCAAGTTAATGAACTATTCTTACACAACAATAAATTCAATAAAGTCCCACGAGGAGTTCGTGGAATCAAGAGCCTGACTGAACTATACCTTCACCGTAACTTGATAAGTGAAGTACACAGAGATGACTTTAAACAATTTTCGAAGTTGCTTCAACTTTCACTAACTGAAAATTTCATCAACACTTTACCTGAAGATCTTTTGTATGACCTGACTGCTTTGGAAAAAGTAGATTTTTATCGAAACTACATCTCTGAAATTCCAGAATTGCTACTCAAAAACAATTTTTACTTGAAAGAATTCAGCATCAGTGCCAACAATATTTCTACAATACCCAATGGATTGTTTAAATACAACCGATTCTTAACAGTTATTCACTTATATGGTAACAAATTAAAATTTTTGCCGGAAGAGCTTCTGCAAAACAACCTTGCGCTTGAAACATTAAGGCTAGACAACAACCTACTGACTACGCTTCCACCAACTTTTATCGCAACGCGTCTTACGATAAGTGTCGATTTAAGAAACAATTTGTTTTCTAAGTTTCCTCAACTTCAACTGGACCGGTCCAAATCTTACACATTTAATTTTCAAAATAATAAATTTCAAGTATTAGATAAATCACTCTATAAAAATATCCCAAGAGCAGATGAACTTGATTTGTCACTAAATTGTATTAATTATATAATAGAGAATGTTAATGCAACTGATCAGCGAGAAATTACTCAATTTGTATGTAATAATTGTTGTTTGTCTGAATTCAGGTCCAAAGTTTTGTTGGGTTCAAAACGCGTTTATCTAAATTATAATAATATTTCTGTATTAGATGATGAGTTTTATAACGTTGATTGGAATTTCTGGTTACTCGATTTGAGGTATAATCCAATTGAATTACAAGTGTTACTCAAAATCAGTGAAAATATTAAATTAATGAACAAAGTGTATAAATTTAAAGAAACTGCACTTAAATGTGATTGTACTGTAATTCCGTTATTAGAGAATTTGCAAGGGCGAGATTCAAATATTGAAGCTGATTGCTGGGACTCTAAATCATCAAAATTCATTTCAATACACGAATTAGAAAAGGACAATTTGTTTTGTGATCATCCAAATGGGTGTCCAAAACAGTGTCAATGTTGGGTCAAGACTTTAAATCAACCAAATTGGGTAAATGTTGATTGTAGTGAGAAAAATCTAACTTCATTCCCTAATATTAGTCAACTTACATTTCCACATTTGAATTTGAACATGAAAAATAATTCAATTACTTCACTCCCACCAAAATCACATCCAGTATGGTCTACACATACTCTACACATAGACTTGTCCTACAATCAACTCCAGCATTTAACAATTCAAGAATATTTAGGTTTTAACGTAACATTTGATTTAAAGGGAAATCCCCTCATTTGTGACTGTCAAATGCAAGATGTGTTAAAAAGTGGTTTCATTACTAATGAGCAAAATTTAAACTGTCAAAGTAATGGTAAAGTGATAAACTTTTATCAGTTCACCGGAAATGACTGTTTCCCTGACTATATAAAGTATTATGCAATTTTATTGCCAATTACTTTTATTGTTATAATATTTGGAATTTGTTTAGCATTGTTCTATAAATACAAACCAGAAATTTTGTATTTTCTATTTTCTAAAGGAATTTGTTTACGTTTTGTAACCGAAAATGAAGTTGGTAAGGACAAAGAATTCGATGCATTTGTTTCTTACGCGAGTCAAGATGAAGAATGGGTAAACAATCAATTAGTCATTCCCCTTGAAAGTAATGTACCAAAATATAAACTGTGCGTTCACGGAAGGGATTGGTTAGGTGGTGTATTAATAACCGACCAAATCATCACATCCATCAGTTCAAGCAGAAGAACTATTATGGTATTGACTGACAATTATTTGAAGAGTCAATGGAGTCGAATGGAATTTGATTTCGCCTACCAACAAACTCTGACTGACCCAACTCATCGTTTAATCGCTATTTTACCTTGTGGTGTACCTGATCTGTCTAATGTTGACGAAGAATTTAGAAGATTCATTCAATTGACTACATATTTGGAATTTAACAAACCTCACTTTTGGACTAAACTCAAAAGTTCAATGCCGAGGAGATATCAAAGAATAGAAGAGGTGAATGCACAAGGAGCAATTGAAATGCAATCTACAAACAACTAATGGTTTTTTTTAAAAAATTGTTGGTATTAATGTACTGACAAACAAATCATGTCATGCTTAACTAATTTTCCAAAAATTATAAAAATAAATACTTTGTAAGACAATTATAACTGATATCAGTTAAATTCTGCGTGTAATATCATTAAAATGTCTTTATGATTTCTATACTACTCAATTTTAAATTTAGAATAAGAGAAAAATTATTCTTACCTTTTATACTTTCATCTTATAACGAAGGTCCTTAGTCAATGTAGTTCAAGGTTGTCCCATTTAGCAATAATCAGCATCTGTTAAAAATAGAATATTGCGTAATCACGTATTTCTTCCAATTTAATAACTACATGGTATGGTATCATAAACACGCGTGTATTTGCGACCGGTCGCTATCGGTTGTGACCAGTCTCGGCACTAATTTTCACCACGTCAACTTTTCGTGACGCTACAGCAGTAAATCGGCCCAACCAACCCGAGTCGTTGTCTAGCTTTACCCGAACGGACTTAAGTTACATTTTCCTCCGCAGTATATACTTAACGTGAACCTTTGTCAATGGAACAAAAATTCGATTTTTACATGTCAAATGTTTTGATTAATATTGAATACTGTTATATCTATTAATTTAATATAAAATTAGGAAGGGATTAATATTAGCTTCAAAATTTCTATTGTAGAATATTAAATCAGTTGTATAAAGGGTCCCTTTATTTACTTATGGTATTACTTATTAGGTGAGCAGCTTATAAAAATAAGTGGTTTAAGATTTATAATTCCTCCTCAGTATGCTACTTTCATTTAATTAAAATTACTTTTGTTACAATTTTTTAAAATTAGTAGAGAAAACTATGCTCTTATTCATTTTGTATTAGTTTTATCACAATAAGGAAATATAATTTAAAACTAGTTGAACTCTTAATTTAACCAGCCTACAAGTGCTAAAACTTGAATTATCACAAAATGTGTTTTAAAACAATTTATTTTAACATTTAAACAACTTAACCAATAAGAATGCTGCATATTTTACATTTTAAATACGCAAGGTTTCTATTTTAATCATAGTGAGAAAAAAGGGTGTGAAAGGCTTTTCAATAAGGTAATATTGGTTTTTAACGACCAAAATACAATAAACTTGAGTTAAACACTCACCAACAAAAGCTGTTTTTCTGTTGTCACTAACTCTAAAAGAGGCCAATGAGGAATGAATGAGAGTCCTCTGACTTTGCTATTCTTTATGATTGATTATTTGAAACCAATAAAATGGTTTTATGATGAGAAAAATAACAAATGTTGGAAATAAAACGAATAAAATTTATGAAGGTTATTAAAAGTTATGACTTTTGTGTTTTAAAAACAAAAAATTAAAATTAGCAAATAAACTTTTATGAGTTATTGATATTAATCTATGAGTCAACCACGTGTCCAAACTCTTGCTGTCAAAAAAAAAAAACGTAATATTCCTAAAATAATATGAACTTGATTTAATTGTTTGATCAAATTGAATTGGGTTTGTAGTGATTGAAGAGTCAGTATAAGTTTTTGAAAAAAGGGGCAATCATTAACATTTTTGTCCAACTTGTTAGGATAAATTTGCAATCGGCTAAGAATTATTTACAAATTGCACGAAATGATAGAATTGATGTATTATTATAACATATATAATAATTATGTGTTTGGAAAATTGAGTATTGGAAATGAGATGATTAAAAAAGATTAAGTTTATTTTTCAAAACTTAAACATGACAAATCCTTCAGCTCGTAACATTTTCAAAATCCATTAGTTATTAACAGATTGCATTTCAATTGCTCCTTGTGCGTTGAACTTCTTTTGGTATCTCCTTGGCATTGAACTTTTGAGTTTAGTCCAAAAGTGAGGTTTGTTAAATTCCAAATATGTGGTTAATTGAATGAATCTTCTGAATTCTTCGCTAATATCTGAGAGATCAGGCACACCACCGGGTAAAACTGCGATCAAACGATGAGTTGGGTCAGTCAGAGTTTGTTGATAGGCAAAATCAAATTCCATTCGACTCCATTGACTTTTTAAAAAATTGTCAGTTAATACTATAATCGTCCTCCTACTTGAACTGATTGATGCGATGATATGGTCGGTTATTAATCCACCTCCTAACCAATCTCTTCCATGAAGGCACAATTTATACTTGGGAACACCAGTTTCGAGAGGAATAACCAAATTAGTATTTACCCACTTCTCATTTTCACCAGCGTACGAAATGAACGCGTCGTACTCTTTATCAATGTCCTCTTCAGTTACAAAACGTAAACAAATTCCACGAGAAAACATAAAATATACAATTTCTGGCTTATACTTATAAAACAAAATTAAACATATTCCAATGATACTTAGAATTAATATAATTGGTAACATAATCCACAAGTAAATTAAAGTAACTGATAAACATTCACTTTGAGTATAACTGATAAAATTATACGATTTTTCATTTTCTATACATTCCAAATTTTTTTCGTTAATTATTAAACCACTTATAAGTAAATCTTTGAATTGACAGTCACAAATGAGGGGATTTCTACTTATATCTAATGTCACATTATAATTTGTTGACTGTTGAATCGTGTGTAACGACTCGAGTTTATTGTCAGACAAATCCAAGTGTGAAATTTTAGACCAAACTAACTTTTGAGGGAGTGAAGGGATTAAATTATTTTTAAAATTCAAATCCAAATAAGTGAAGGCCAATAGTTCACTCATATCAGGAAATGATGTTAGATTTCTGTTACTGCAGTCGACATTTATCCAATCTTTTGTATCTAATGTTTTGACACTACATTGGCATTGGTTCGGACACCCATTCGAGTAATTACAAAACAAATTCTCTTTGTCTAATTCGTATATTGAAAGAAATTTTGACGATTTCCAGTCCCAGCAATCAGCTTCAAATTTTGTTTCTCTTTTGTCTAAATTTTTTAATACTGGAACTAAAGTGCAGTCACATTGAATTGAAGTTTCTTTAAGGAAAATTAATTTCCTCGTTAACTGAGGGTTTCTACTTATTTCAAGTAAAACCTCCAGTTGAATTGGATTGAAACTGAGATCGAGTAGATCGAAATTCCAATACTTTGACTCGGTAAAAAACTCATCATTCAATGTCGAAATGATATTGTTACTTAAGTTCACTTGTTTTGTATCTAACAACGTTTCCAATATGAACTCAACGTCAGATATACAACAGTTATTGCATATAAACTTTTGCATGTCTGCAGCTAGGTACTTCCCATTGACAAAAGTATAATTTTTGATACAATTATTAGATAGATTAAGAAAAGTAGCCATCACAATACTCGTGGTTAATGGATATTGCAATTGAGATATCTCATTATTTGAAAAGTCATAACCCGTATTTGTGGAAAAGCCGATATCAGGAAGTTGAGTGAACTGGTTATAACTTAATGTAACATTAGTTAAACGTAAGGGTTCAAAGATTCCGTGTGGCAAGTCTATTAAATTATTATTTTTCAGATTGAGCAAATTAAGTTTGGATAAATGTTGAAATGAATATTTTCTCAATGTTGTTAATTGATTATTTTGTAAATCTAAAATTTGCAAATTGCTCAAATTTTGAAACAAATTCTCTTGCAATGATGTTAGTTTGTTATTACTTAAATTTAAAACTTGGAGTCTAATATTTTGACTGAAAAGTGAAATTGGAATTTGCTCAATTTGATTGTGAGATACATCAAAGGTTTTAAGATACATCGATTTTTCAAGTAAAAATTCAGGGATATCATTTAACAAGTTATTACTTACATTTAAGTGTTGTAATTTTGATAAATTCTGAAAACTTTCTGGCGATAAAAATGTCAGTTTGTTGTATTCGCAATTTATACCTTCTATTTGTGGGGTGTAAGTGAACAGGTCAGTTGGAAGCAGGGAAATGTTGTTGAATGAAATATCAAAATGTCGTAGACGAGTATTATTTTTAAATAATAAATGCGGAATTTCAGTGATGGAATTACGCGAAAGGTAAAGAAAACTTAACTCAGGATTATTGTGGAATAATGATTGAGGAATAGTAGAAATTGAGTTATTTGTTAACCGTAAATACGATAGTTGAGGTAAATGGTTAAAGGCATTAGGGTCTAGTTTTGATATCGCATTATTGTTTAGAAGTAAAGTTCCCAATTTGACGTTTTGCAAATCATTCTCCTCAATTTTGTCAATTAAATTATTTTCTAATGACAATGCCATTACATTGGAAAATTGTGGAATTGAAGTAAATAAATTAAAATCCAATTCCAAACGTTTCAAATTAGGAATCCATTCGTTAGTATCACCAATAATATCACAGATACAAGAACCTGTTATTGCCAGCAGATAATCATTCCACATAGTAGGAAAATTGGTTACATTCCACACAACACCCGATGATGATTTGTTACACATGTTACTTATTTCGAGTCTATTCTTGTTTTTAAACGATGAGAGAAGAGTTGTCAAAATATTGTGGTCCACATTTTGATAGTTACCGTCCAATTCCCAGTAATAAATTTTATGGTAATATAATGAAACTTTGTTTTGTGAGAAGCATTGGCCAACCTTTTGTCTTTTTTCTCCAATTGGTTTCATACACTCACACGAATCGTCCACTGCTTTACAGTCGTCGGGTTCATCCGGCGGACAAACGAGTGTGGAACAGTTGACTTGACTTGACTTTGCGTTTGATTTTGAAATGAAGTAGAAAAATATCAATGTTACCTTGACTGGAAACATTTTGAGTTTGAAAATAATTCTGTGCAGTTTTGTTCACTAGTTCCATTAGGGAAACTGAAAATTTTCCTGTGCGTCATATGAAATTTCCTAGAAGTAACTTTTTTTTCTCCTGACTTTATTTTATCTTAAACTGCACACTTGAAAGCGATTTTTAAAATAAAATGTTTGTATTCGTGTGAGTGTAAGACCTCATTAGAGATGTGATAATGTTTTAAATTGATAAATCAACATGCCTTAATTATTCGGTGGTATAAAGGAAATGACTAGAATGTGCCATTTAACTTTTGGGTTTCGAGAGAAATTACTGGAAATCCCTTTTTGTTGCCCATTTCCTTAACGGGAAATGATAACTATTTTTTTTAAAAAACGTTTTTTTTTTTTTTTTTTTAAATTTATTTCTTAAAGGGGCAATCAACATTCCAGACCAACTTGTTTCGATTGATTTATAATCGGCTAAGAAATGGGTGAAATGAAACGAAACATTAAAATTATTCATTTTTGACCTTTAATTCTTTGAATTTTTTTAAAATTTCTAATTTTGTGTTTGGAAAATTCCATTTGTGTTTAAACTCAACACTATAACTATTAATTGGTTAAAGACGATCAACTTTTTTTTTTCAAAAATTAAACACGACGAAACTTTTTTAAGATTCGGGAAAGTTTCTGGTGATAAATATGTCAGTCTGTTGTTATCCAAAAATATCCATTTTATCTCTGGTGTGTAAGTGAACAAGTCAGTTGGAAGCTGGGAAATATTGTTGTATGAAATATCAAAATGTAGTAGATTAGAACTACCTTTAAATAGTAAGTAAGGAAGTTCAGTGATGGAATTACGCGAAATGTAAAGTTCAGTTAAATGAGGATTATTAATGAATAATGATTGTGGAATAGTAGAAATTGAGTTATTTGTTAACCTTAAATACTCTAGTTGAGGTAAATGGTTAAAGGCATTTGAGTCTAGTTTTGATATCACATTATTGTTTAGAAGTAAAGTATTCAACTTTAAGTTTTTCAAATCATTTTTCTCAATTCTTTGAATGAGATTATTTTCTAGTGACAGCATTGGGAAATTGCGGAATTGAAGTAATTAAATTAAAATCTAAATACAAAACACTTAATTTTGGAAGCCATTTGTTTGTATCGCCAATAATATCACTGATGCAAGAACCATTTATGGTCAGGTTATCAGTCTCTATAGTAGTAAAATTAGTTATATTCCACACAGCACCTGATGATTTGTTACACATATTAGTTATTTCAAGTCTGTTCTCGTTTTTAAATGATGAGAGAAGAGTTGCCAGAGTATTGTGGTCAACTTGTTGTTGGTTACCGTCCAGTTCCCAGTAATATCCTTTACGGTAATATAAGGAAACTTTGTTTTGTAAGAAGCATTGACCACCCTTTTCTGTTTTTCCTCCAATTGGTTCAGTACATACACACAAGTCGTCCACAGCTTTACAGTCGTCAGGTTCATCCGGACAAATGAGTGTGGAACAGTTGACGTGACTTAAGTTTGCGTTTGATTTTGAAATGAAGTGGAAAAATATCAAGATTACCTTGATTGGGAACATTTTGAGTTTGAAAATAATTCTGCTGTTTTCTTCACTAGTTGCATTAGGGAAACTGAAAATTTTTTCGTGCGTCACCATTGCTTGAGGCGCCATATGAAATTTCCTAGAAATTACTTTTTTTTCTCCAGACTTAATTTAATCTTACAGTGCACACTTGAAAGCGATTTTTAAATTAAAATGTTTGTATTCGTGTTAGTGTAAGGCCTCGAATTTTTACATATTAGAGATATTATAATGTTTTAAATTGATGATCAACATTGCCTTAATTATTCAGTGGTATAAAGGAAATTGCTAGAATGTGCCATTTTAATTTTGGGTTTCCAGAGAAATTACTGGAAATCCCTTTTTGTTGCCCATTTCCTTAACGGGAAAAGAGAGTTCGTTTCATTAATTTATAATAATGTGCTAAGAATTCATTACAAATTGGACGAAATGAGAGAATTGGTGTCTTTTTTACGTATATCCTTAAGTTTTTAATTGTAACTAAAATCCATTAGTTATTTACAAATTGCATTTCAATCGTTCCTTCTTCATTCACTTCCTCTCTCCTTTTATTCTTGGCATTGAACTCTCTAACTTTCTCCAGAAGTGAGGTTTTTTTAAATTCCAAATGTGTAGTCAATTGAATGAACCTCCTGAATTCTCCGTCAATCCCCCCCACAACCTCAGAATACAGGATGTAGGCCCCTAAACTCCGACCAGACCTAGCACTTACCTCAGAAAATCTAAATTTAGACTTTCCTTCCTGGAATGACCTACACTGGTCCTTTCTGTCCACGCCCAAATTTGTGGTCCTCTCTATCTCTCTCAACTTGTCCCTTTTGCTACCGACCTGATTAGACGCGAAATTTTTGTCTTTTTTTTACTCCCGCACTTAATTTTTTTACGATGGCAAAGCAACAAATAGACTTTGACTGTTTTTTAAGTGGATGGACGGAAGGTAACGATATATCGCAGTTCAGCGTGAATCTCGATGACGTCTCGGACGCGGAAATGGATGAACCTCAACCAAAGCGGCCAAAATTGTCTCAAGGAGAGGACGACCATTTCTTAGAGATAGCGCACGGGGGCGACGAACTGAAAGACTCGCCCCTCACCGTGACCCGCTAGTGGACGCTTGCGGGTCAAGGTGAGGGGGCGAGTGGGGTGGATGTACTTTCTCCGGCCGTTTGCCGTCCCCTAGCTCTGGAAAATGGAGTATTGACAATGACATGATTAAAGAAGTTTAGGTTTATTTTCCCAAAAATTAAACATGACAAACCCTTCGTAGCTTGTACCGTTTTCAAAATCCATTAGTTATTTACAAATTGCATTTCAATTGCTCCTTGTGCGGTCAACTCTTCTCTTCCTTGGTTTCTTCTTGGCATTGAACTCTTTAACTTTCTCCAGAAATGAGGTTTGTTAAATTCCAAATATGTGGTTAATTGAATAAACCTCTTGAATTCTTCACCAATATCAGAAAGGTCAGGCACACCACCGGGTAAAACTGCGATTAAACGATGAGTTGGATCAGTCAGAGTTTGTTGATAAGCGAAATCAAATTCCATTCGACTCCATTCACTTTTTAAATAATTGTCTGTCAACACCATAATAGTTCTTCTACTAGAACTGATGGATGCAATGATTTGGTCGGTTATTAATCCACCTCCTAACCAATCTCTTCCATGAAGGCACAATTTATACTTGGGCACACCAGTTTCGAGAGGAATAACCAAATTAGTATTTACCCACTTCTCATTTTCACCAGCGTACGAAATGAACGCGTCGTACTCTTTATCAATGTCCTCTTCAGTTACAAAACGTAAACAAATTCCACGTGAAAACATAAAATATAAAATTTCTGGTTTATACTTATAAAATAGAATTAAACATATTCCAATGATAGTAAGAGTTAACGTAATTGGTAACAAAATCCACAAGTAAATTAGAGTATTTGATAAACATTCACTTTGTGTATAACTGATAAAATTATACAATTTTTGGTTTTTTATACATTTTAAACTTTGAACATTAGTAATTAAACCGCTTATAAACGCATCTTTGAACTGACAGTCACATATGAGGGGATTTCCACTTAGATGTAATGTGACATTATAATCTAGTAAATGTTGAATTGAATCCACTGACTCGAGTTTATTGTTAGACAGATCTAATTGAACAACTTTAGACCAAACTGAGTTTTGAGGGAGTGAAGCTATTAAGTTATTTTTTAGATTCAAATCCAAATAAGTGAATGACAATAGTTTATTCAAATTAGGAAATGTTGTTCGATTTTGGTTGCTGCAATCGACATTTATCCAAGATTTTTTTTTCAATGTTTTCACACTACATACGCATTGTTTTGGACACCCATTCGAGTAATTACAAAACAAATTTTCTGTTTTTAATTCAAATATTGAAATGAACTTTGAGGATTTCCAGTCCCAGCAATCAGCTTGAAATTTCGTTTCTCTTTTGTCGACATTTTTCAAAACTTTAATTAAAGAGCAGTCACATTGAATTGAAGTTTCTTTAAGGAAAATTTGTTTCCTCGTTAACTGAGGGTTTCTACTTATTTCAAGTAAAACCTCCAGTTGAATTGGATTGAAACTGAGATCGAGATAATCGAAATTCCAATACTTTGACTCTGTATAAAACTCTTCATCCAATGTTGATATGATATTATTACTTAAGTTCACTTGTTTTGTATCTAACAACGTTTCCAATCTGAACTCAGATATGCAGCAATTATTGCATATAAACTTTTGCATTTCTGCGGCTCTGTAATTCCCATTGGCAAAAGTATAATTTTTGATACAATTATTTGATACATTAAGAAAGGTAGACTTTACAATTCTCGTAGTTAATGGATATTGCAATTGATATATCTCATTATTTGATAAATCGTAACCCGTATTAGTGGAGAAGCCGATATCAGGAATTTGAGTGAACTGATTATTACTTAGTGTAATATTAGTTCGACCGAAAGATTCAAAGATTCCGTGTGGCAAATCAGTTAAATTATTATTTTTCAGATTAAGCAAATTGAGGTCGGATAAATCTTGAAATGAATTCCATCTAAGTGACATTAATTGATTATTTTGTAAATCTAAATTTTTCAAATTGCTCATATTTTGAAACAAATTCTCTGGCAAAGACACTAACTCGTTATAACTTAAATTTAAAGTTTGCAAATTTGTCAAATCTTGAAATGAACCCTCACGCAAAAATGTTAGTTTGTTATTACTAAAACTTAAAAAGTCAAGTTTAATCTTTTGACTGAAAAGAGAAACTGGAATTTCCCTAATTTGGTTGTTAGTTACATTAAAGACGTAAAGATTTACATTTACAAGTAAAAGTTCGGGAATATTTGATAACAAGTTATTACTTAAACCCAAGTATTGTAATTCTGTTAAATTCTGGAAAATTTCTGGGGGTAAAAATGTCAGTTTGTTGTTATCCAAAAATATCCGTCGTATCTCTGGTGTATAAATGAACAGGTCAATTGGAAGCTGGGAAATATTGTTGAATGACACATCAAAATGTAGTAGATTAGAATTATTTTTAAACATTAAATACGGAAGTTCAGTGATGGAATTATGCGAAAGGTAAAGATAACTTAACTCAGGATTATTATTGAGTAATAATTGCGGAATAGTGGAAATTGAGTTATTTTTTAAAGTTAAATACGATAGTTGAGGTAAATGGTTAAATGCATTTGGGTCTAGTTTTGATATCAGATTATTGTTTAGAAGTAAAGTAATCAAGTTGAAGTTTTTCAAATCATTTTCCTCAATTTTTTGAATGAAATTATTTTGTAGTGACAATGTGATTACATAAACATTGGGAAATTGTGGAATTGATGTAATTAAATTAAAATCTAAATACAAACGTTCCAATTTAGGAATCCATATGTTAGTATCACCAATAATATCACTGACACAAGAACCATTTATGGTCAGGTGATCAGTGTTCATGGTAATAAAATTACTTATATTCCATACAACACCTGATGATGATTTGTTACACATATTAGTTATTTCGAGTCTGTTCTCGTTTTTAAATGATGAGAGAAGAGTTGCCAGAGTATTGTAGTCCATATTTTGATGATTACCGTCCAGTTCCCAGTAATATCTTGTACCGTAATGTAAGGAGACTTTGTTTTGTGAGAAGCAATCACCAACCTTTTCTCTTTCCCTTCCAATTGGTTTAGTACATACGCACAAATCGTCCACTGCTTTACAGTCGTCAGGTTTATCCGGACAAATGAGTGTGGAACAGTTGACTTGACTTGACTTTGCGTTTGATTTTGAAATGAAGTAGAAAAGTATCAATACTATCTTGACTGGAAACATTTTGAGTATGAAAATAATCCTGTCCAGTTTTCTTCACTAATTGGTTTGGGGAAACCCCAAATTTTTTTAATGCGTCACCGTAGCTTAAGGCGACAAAACTTTGAGTAACAGCTTTTTCCTACTGGGAAATCTTACTCTGCAAATTTGAAAGTATTTTGAAATCAAACTGTTTTTCCCATTGACTGCAAGACTTCAAGTTTACACATTACGATCATAATATTGTTTTAAATGAATAAATTAGTGTCATTAACTTTCATAATTATTCGATTGGTTCAAATAGCAGTAAGGTGCAATTTACCTTTGGGTTCCAAGAGGAATCACTGAATAACCACTTTTTTGTTGGTCATTTCCTTAACGGGAAAAAAGGAGTGGTTTTTAAAAAAATGTGGTCAAGTTTTGTACACTTTATTTATTAAAGGGGCAATCAACTTTTTTGTCCAACTTGTTAGGATTAATTTATAATGGGCAAAAATTAAACATGGAATCCTTTAGTTTGTAACCTTTTCAAAATCCATTAGTTAATTACTGATTGTATTTCACCTCTCTTCCTTGATTGGTTCTTGTACAATCATCTCTCTCATCCTGGTCATACGGACAAATGTGTGAAGAACAGTTGACTTCACTTGACTCTTCACTCCATCTCCATATGAGGCATATAAAATATAAGTTTATCAAATACTTCACTTTCAACATTTTCTCTTCGAGTTTTCACTGTATTGACAAAGATTTACGTTAAGTATATACTGCTGAGGAAAATGTAACTTAAGTTCGTTCGGGTAAAACTAGACATTAACTAGAAATATTATTTTGTTGATTATTATCATTATCAGTTCACTTATTATTATACAAGTTATACAAGTTATAAATCACTGCGACGTAGACCGTTAAAACGCTTGCTTACTTCGATTACAGTCCCTTGTAACCCCTCAAACCGACTTGAAAA
>JAQGAS010000907.1:0-30686 GCA_034686365.1 Pachymerium ferrugineum | reverse complement strand
TTTGTTAATTTTTAGATTAATACGTGAAAGCGGAAGGAATACCATCATGGCTATTTTTAATGTAGCCATTTACTCTGATAAGCAGTTTGTTGGATCAGGTATGTTCCAAGTGTTTCAATAGAGAATTAAATCTTAGACTGTTTATTCAAGGAATTGGGGAGACCATAGACGTAGCTCAAGAAGACGCAGCAAGAGATTGCTTAAAACGTTTCTTCGAAACGACAGAGAAACAAACACCTTTACCTTTTGGTCTTGCTGGAAGAGATGTCCTGGTTTGTTCTGAGCCGAATTTGTCAATAAATGAATGGACGAAAGAAAAAGTCAAAACCATACGTCAAAATCTCGAACGAGCTGTAACTAAAATTGAAAAAATTGCAAAACAAAAACTGTAAAAACACGCTAATAAAATGAGAAAAATGTAACTGAAATTTTGGATTTCAAATAATTTTGTTCAAGATAAAAATTTTTTATTGTAGACGTCACTTTAAAAAATAATAAACAGTGTCTCGCCGGTGTCGCCATCTGGCATTTTTTAAAGGGGAAATGTGACAAAACCAGCAATACGAAAATATACAACCTTGTAAATAAAAATTTAGTTTTCCTCATGATTACAGCTATTAGCTATAAAAACCCGATTATGATAATTTCTGGGGGAAAAATACCATTTCTTTGAACCCTTTCCCTATCATTCCCCGACTTGAACTCTACCGTAAACTTCCTGTCCAAAGCAGAGGCTACAAATCCTATGCTCTAAACCGAAACTAATTCTTTCTCGGGTAATCAATAACTTTTGTGTTTGTTTCACTTCGGTTGCTATAGCAATGGCATGAACCAGAAAAAGAAACTGGTTTAATGTCAAGCAACAAGTGGATCGTAATTACTGCCTCTCCTCGTAATATTAACGACTTTTTTTTTTTTAACTTTCCGTATGTAATTTGATTACATGCAAACCATAGGGACTCGACTGAGGCTAAAAGCAAAACCGACTTCAAGCAATTCCACATCCTTTGAATACTTTCAGGAATCAAATGTCAAACTTAACACAATCGGAAATCGAAATGGATGCACCGATTAATGTAAATGTTCCAGTTTATCAGCCGCATGTGGTAAGTCATTAAATCGTGTAATATAAGTGTAATTCAAAATGTGCGTGCGAGAATCCGACCTTGAGTACTATTACTTTCAGTTTTACAGACATTAAAGCACGAATGTTTATGCAATTTTAATAATTCTTTTTTTTCCTAGATTATGCCTCATTACCCACGTTCAGTAAAGTCGTGCCCTTTAATTGGCTTTGGTAAGAAGCGAAAAGAAATACAATTGAAATGTGTAACCGTTTTTCTTTGAATTTTAATTCTAGGAATTACTCTATTAATATTATCCTTGGCATCTATTGGATTGGGTGGTTGGGCTGTGAGTTTTTCAGTCAAACCCTATTTTGCATACGCCAGTTTGGGCTGTTCTTGCTTTTTCTTACTTACCAGTATTATGGCCATTTATGGTGGAGGTGATATTGCTGGTCGCAAATGCTCCATCATCACCTCTTTAGTTCTTGGAATTCTGGGCGTATTAGCGGGAGTCGTAGGTATCGCCACGACTCTATTGGCTATAGTCTGGTATCAAAATAACTGTGATTTGTGCGACTGGAAAATAAATTTGGAAAAGGGTGCTTTCTCCATTAACTGTTCGGTCGAATGTTACGAGGCCTATTTACCGGTTCACGTTGGTTTGGCTGTGCTGACTGTGTTGGAAGCACTAGTTGGGCTCATTTTGTCTTGCAGCGCGTGTTGCAATTCTTGTTCTTGCTGCTGCTGCTATAAAGACCCATATTCGCCCGGGTTTCTCGTACAACCAGCTCCAATGGGTGCAATCATTCATACATCAACCGTACCCCCACCTTACGAGCGCCTTCAAGAAACTGACGGGACTGAATTTTACAGACCATCTGCTTATAATAATCAGGGTTACAACCCTAATTTCAATAAAGCCATGTAAAATTAAAAATCTATTCATTTATATTGTACTTATGTAATGTCGAACTGTATTTTTTTTCCATTTAGTTCTAGTTTTTTCATGTTTCATTAACTTGTATTAGTCAGTTTAATTAAAATCAAAAAATATTTTTCCCCAATTTACTTGATTTCTTTGGGTAAATCAGGTAAACCACTTCACCACATTACACTATCGGGTAAACGGGAAGTGGAGCATGATATACGAATTTTTTTTTAATTTTTACATCCACGAGTAAATGCTAAAAGTTAGTACTTCATTCCATATTTACAAATTCATTATCTAGATTTCATTTTTTCTTAAGATCCGTTAAAACTGTGCCGTCCTTCGATTTTACGCGAACACGCCCGTTTGCAAATCTTGTTTCTTGCTCCCCACTTGGATAAAGAAGCTTCACAGTTCCATCAGGAAATATTCGCTTCTGAAAGTAAAAATATCATAAGCACCTTTAATTATTTTTGAATTCGTCTTACTTTAAATTTGTCCGTATGAATTTCTTTCTGTCCATCCGGAAATTGCATAACACAATCGCCAATCGAATTTGTTTGTATTCTAGTTCCGTCAGCTAAAACACTCTCTTCAGATCCGTCTGTAAAAATAAACTTGACACTTTTGTCCGGAAACGTAATTTGTTTACTTCCGTCTGGGTAGTGTTTTTCCAGCTGATTACTGAAAAATATAATAATAATGCGTGCTATATTGCAAATATTACTATAATTTAAATATGTACTTGATAAAATGAAAGACTTGTAGCCCATCGGGGTATGTAGTGTGCGTAGTTTCATTTTCAGCGAAATAATAGACGATTTTTTCGTCGGAGAAAATTTGTTTGATATCGCCATTAAATAGAAAAACAAACACACATTTATCGTCTTTACTAATTTCCTTTCTAGTACCATTTGGATATTTAATTTCACGTGTTCCTGAATCGTATACATTTTCAACCTTCAAGAAAAATTTCAAATTAGTAAGTTGCAGTCAGAAAAATGCAGGATGGTAAGTACAGAGTTATCTTCGTGTGTGACAGTTGTAACGACTATATCACATTTGTCAATGAGAGTTAATTTTGGATTTAAGGTGAACAATTCTGCATTTTCGGCATGTGATAATTGGTCTGGATTTGAACGTAACAAACTATTACTAGATAATTGAGTATCTGTCCATAGGGAAGAGTAAGTGCAATCTTCTGACGTATTGATTACGTTCTCTACTTCATTATTGGCACTGGTTTTTCGAGACTCCGGTTTGCTATTTATCTGTGGAAAATTCAAACAGTTATTTCTTTTTAAACTTAAAACTTAAGAATAGTTACCTCTTGAATTGTAGCAGTTAGTTCAAGGTTTCTTTTTTCTGCTGTATGCAACTCACACTTGAGTGAAGTGTTTTCCATTTCCATTTCGTGAATTCGATCTTGCAGTCTCTTGTGTGCCATGTTCCACTTCAGTTCCCGTTCTTTAATTACTTCATTCGCCTCTTCAAGCTTGTTTTTTCGTTTTTTAAATTTGAAGAAAAAAAAACTATAAATATTTACCCGACTTTTAATATTTCTTTTCTACCTCTTTTTTCAGTTTTGCTAGTTCTTTTCTGTCATGTTTATCTTGTTGAGGTCGAGTTTTTAGGTAAGCATCGTACAATTCCCGTTCTTTTTTCATTTTTTGTTTCTCTTTATCCAGAAATGTGTTAATCCGCGCCTCTTCTTCCACTCTGAATTTTTCAAACACTTGTTTCGCTGATTCCAATGCTCGTTGCATCTATCAAACATTTGTGCATTATTCATTTTTGGGATTATACACGCAAAATGTCTCTTACCACTTTGTGCTGAGCCTTGTACAGTTTTAGCTGTTCATTCTCTTTTTGAAATTTATTTATTTCTTGCTGAAGTTCTTTCACTTTTTCCTGGATGACCATTATGTTTTCGTGATCACCATCGCTTTTCTTTTCAACCTGTGATCGTACATTCTGCGTATAGTATTTGCTAATTAATACTTTTTCTACGTTATCACACAACTATATTTAATACTTGGTTTTTTTGCAATTCAGAATTTGTAAAATAACGATTCATAAACGTTGACGGTATGCAATTGGTTGTTTTTGACAATGCCATAGGTCGAGGGGAAAAATCCTCTAAAAATAATAAATTAAGAGTTAACAAAATAAAATACCGACACTTTATGAGTATCTTAACCTCCTGATAGACTTATATTTGAAGTGCATGAAACTTCTTCAGCAGCTGAATGCCAACTGAATTCATCTCGAAAATCAAACATACTGCACGAGTTTTCTGCAGTCCGTGGTGAATTCGTTATCGAGTTACTTTCTGATTTTAATAAATGAAGACTTAAATCCGACGTTGTTTGACTGTTGGTTTGTGCGCCGGCATCACTACTTTCACTTTTTTCCACTATATTCTTAAGATTCCGTTCTAGTTTTGAACCATACTTGGACTATTAACAAAAAAAATTGTTTTAATAAGAAATAAATTTCTCAAAACTTACCTGCAAAGTCCTAAATTGTAACGCTTTCATTACTATCGACGAGTTACTACAAAAAGACGACTCCTCTGATGCTCGTTCCAAGATCTCAAACTCTTTCAAATCATTTTGACTCTTTAAAATATCACAGAAATTGAGAAAAAATGAAGAGAGAATTTTTTAAACTAAATTACCTGATCGTGATAACTTGACACGGACCGTGATGGACTAATTTTTTTTATGTGAGAAATTTCTGGTAGTCGATTTCTCGCTTCAATCTTCTGTTTACTTTTATCTTCAAATTCTTTGTTACATGTTGTACTCGTTGCTTTATTCGATCTGTTACTAGATAAATCATTTCTCTGTTGTTTATCCTCATTTTCTCTACGATAGGCCGGGCTCGCTCTCTGATTTAATTTTGGAAGACTCTCATGTGTCAAACGTCTGTCCTCAATATCTCTAGTACGTATTGAATTTTCTTTTACAGATTGCTCGTCACGCGATGGTCGGAATCTGTCATCACTAAAATTTTCCCTGGGTGTTACTGGACTTGAAATTCGACTATGAGCAGGACTATTACTCGCGCTCTTTAACTTTCTAGACGTTTCTTTTACAGTTTCAATAGCATGCTTCAGTTGTTCAATAACATCATTGTTTTTGTTAACTACTTGATTTGTCCTTGGTGCCCAATTTCGACCGGTCATGGTTTTACTTTGCTTTTCACTTTGGAAACTTGTGTCACTAGCTGTATTACCAAAAATTTGTCTGACACCAAGACACAACTCTGGACATGTCATCGCATCCATTTTAAATTTTGTCAAACTCTGACCTTTACGTAGAAATGGAAATTTTGATGCAGAGGTAAGACTTTCGCTGTCGTAAATGTCGAGACCGCTTGTTGATGTTTGACGAGAGCAAGACAATTCTGATTTCTGTTCCTAATCAAAATAAAGTTAAAAAAAAATCAGAGATCTCGTTCGTTTAAATTTTCTTAAAAAATTACTTTGACTAGTGCTGACATATTTTCTTTTTTTGGTATGGGCAAGATATCGGCTAAACAATTAACATTTGTTACATCATAGGCTGGAAGAAATTCTTCCGACTGAAAATTTAAAATACGAGTTAAATATTTCGTTTTAAAATCGCTTGTTTTATCATACAAACCTTTGATTCTGCTTCTTTTAATAAACAAGTTAGTTGAGACGCTCTTTCAAGGCGTTCTAAGGGGGAACAGTTAGGTAAAAACAGTTTATTCCAAGATTTTGGTGACACAGGGTTTGATCTGCAATCTGTTTTGTCTGATGGGACTGGTAAACAATCTTCCGCTTTAAGGTAAAGTTATATTTTAACATATGTGTATGTAATAAACCCCGTTCGATATTTAACTTACGTTGAAGCAAAAGTGATCGCTTTCGCTGGAACATCTCTCTAATATTTTTCCTTTCTTCTCTAAGTTGTACTATTTGTTGGATTTGTCTTTTCTTAAGTAAATACTGTTGATCGTTTTGCCATTTGCGTAGCTCCTCAATCCGTTTATTTAATGTTTCATTAATTTTCTGCTGGTTATTGTTGTTTTCGTCTTCTTTAATTGCATTCCCCCACCTCAATCCCATAACTATTTTATCACACTCCTAAATTTTGTTTTGTTGTCATCGTGGACGATGGATTTTAATACTGTGCAATTGTCCATTGTACGTCACAAAACACCCGCCAAAATTATGTCATTCGTATGACGTAATAACACTAGCCATGCTTTCTCGTTCGATGCACAGCGCCACATTCGGCAATTCTAATCACATAACCCTAAATTTAACGTAATCAAACCCGGGGACTATAAGCGTAAAATGGCAGATGATGCTATAACTTTGACTGAACTTATTTGTTTAGGATTAGATGCGTGTCTTTTCGGCATATTTTATAAACTATACAGAAATAGTAAAAGAGCGAGTCAGGCTGTCAAAGTATGTTAACACTAAAATTGGAAGTTCTTTCTCGCATTCTTCTAATTCAGAATTCCAAATTAAATTTCAGGAAGCACCTTTGGTTGAATTAAACGAATATTTAAAAGATTCAGTCAGAGCAGCTTATAATCAAACTATCCCGTACGCTATTATCAAAGGTACCGTTCGTGCGTTTAAACAAGCGCTACACAGTCATAACAAGCCGAATGTTCGAGGAGTTGTCCAAGAAGTTGTACTGAAAGAACATCAAATTAAATGGAGTTGGGCTACGCGTTGGTGGTAATATTGGGGAAAAACAAACACCGAAATCACCTAAAATTAAACGCTAAAATTAACTTTTTTAGGCTCGAAACTGAACGGGAAATTAGTCGCTCAAAAAACTACGTACCATTCCTTTTGATCGGCAAAAAAGGCCGTGTTTGTGTCCAAGACCCACTCGAAGCAAAAGTTCTCAACTTGACGACAATATCCGACCGATTCGAACCCAGCGTATCTGGATTCGGTGAAGCCGTTTGGGGTTTTTTTACCGGTGCTAGAACCCAGGGATTTCAAGAAACGGAGGAAATGTTGCTAGAAGGAACCATGATAACAGGCATTGGCCGCCTTACTATCAACAGAGGCGGCGACGTGTGCCTTCAACCTCCCGTTAAAGGACTTTACTACTTCCTAACCCAAGTACCAGAATCAACTATAATTAAAAACTTAGATGTGGACACGAATTTCCTTCGTGTAATGTCCGTGCTGTGTGGAATGGTTGGGTTTGCCATTCTATTTAATGTTGTCAAGAAGATGGTCCGACAACATAAAAAGGAGAAGGAGATCAAAGCACGGAAACAGATATTAGCCGAACTGATATCTGATCGCTCAAGATTTTCTAACACCGAAGTGAGCACTCAAGCCCCTCCATGCGTTGTATGCTTAGCCAATCCTCGTGAAGTGGTGATTTTAGACTGTGGCCACGTGTGCTGTTGTGCTGACTGTGCGCAGAATTTAACTACCGGGTGTCCTATTTGCAGACAAGAAATAAGTCAATTTTGGCCAGCTTATATTTCATAAATTTTTTTTATTTTCGTTAGAAATGTAAATAGTTAAAATTACGTTGTGATATAAAAACCACACTGTAACAGTACTTAAAAAACAAATTAAAAAAAGTCGAATAACCAAATTGGTTCATTTTTTGTCTTGTCATTTTTTTTTTTTTTTTTTTTTGATTAATAAGTGAGCACTATGTCAGGTTGAACTTGAAAGATAGTTCCATGACGTCACTGGTCCATATTTTAAAAAATTTTCCGGGCGTGTCATGAAGTTGTGGGGATTATTTGTACTGTACTCTAAAATATTATTCTCCTGAAATTTGCCACTCTAATGGCAAAATTTGAAATTAAAATTTTTCAGTTGTTGTCATTGCGACAACAAAAGAATGAAAAATGGTGGGAGATGGATGATGTTGGATTTAATATTTCCATGGTGGTTCACGACCATGCATGTACCTCCCCTTTTCATACTTTAGCCACCCTTCCAGGCCGACAAATAATTTTGTATTATTACATTTTTTTTAGTCTCTTTATGATAATTAATATTTGTTGGTTAACGTGGAAAAATTGGAATAACGACCAATTCCCCTAACCTGTTCACTTTTGTACAAAAATTATTTTTAAATTTCTTCAACTCATCTTTTCAAATTCGGCAAACTATCATTTACAAATATACTTTTGAAGGAATCCCAGCGCACAAACAATGGTATAATACTAGATATGTCTTAAACGAACTATAAGTAGAATTATATAACTCATTCTTATCAATGCTTAAAACAGGCGGCGATGTGTGTGCCTTCATCATTTCCTAAATCAAGTACCAGGGAAGACCAGAATTAAAAACTTACTTGTCAACACGAATTTCCTTAGAGCAATGACCGTGGTGTGTGGAATGGTTGGGTTTGTTATTCGGTTTAATGTTGTCAAGAAGATGGTCCGAAAACATTCAAAGGATAGAAGATCAAAACAAGGTCACAAATATTTGCCGAACTGGTACGTGATCGATCAAGATTTTCTACCACTGAAATGAGCACTCAATCCTCTCCGTGCTTAACCAATCCTCGTCTGCTGTTATGTTGTGCTGTTGTGTGTTCAGAATTTAACTATACCAGATGTGCTATTTGCAGACAAGGCACAAGTCAATTTGACCGGCTTAGATTTTTTTATTTTCGTTAATCTTAAGTTAATATTTAAAATTACGTAGTGATGTTTAAACCACACTGTAATTGTACTTAAAAAAAATCAATGTAAAAATTTCGAATAAGCAAACTCTTTCATGTTTTTTTTTGTTTTTTTTTGGTGGATTAAAATATGAGCACACTTTAGTTGCATATATTTTAAAATGGCACAAGTAAATTATAAGAATATATATATGCTAGGCAATCATGTGACCGTTATCAAGAGCCAAAACGCGATCACAAACTGTCCATGTAGCGGCTTCAGTCTGGAAAAAAAAAATTCAATTAAATAATAAGTTTGACGGTCAAGAGTAACTTTTACTGAAAGTGCAATTGCTGAACACGAAGGAAAAGTATCGAAAACCAATTTGAGGAATGTAGCATCCAAATCATTGGTGATGATAATTTTAGGTTTGCGCAAAATGGCCCGACCCAAACAAAGCAACTGACAAAAAAAAATTAACACAATATAAATTAGAAGTTTATTTAAATAAATCTCAACTCTTACCTGGAATTCTTGAGTTGTAAGAATTCTCGATTCACTGCTTAATTCACTGTCTAAGCCGTCGGTCAAACTGGATACTGTATTTTTGATGTTAATTGATCTTAAAACAGTCCACAATTGGTCATCTGAAAAGGACCCTTTCATATCAAAGTTGGTCCTATACGTATAATTTCAATAATGACTCAATCCAATTATTAAAAACTCATGTATTACCTTATCGTTCCTTTAAAGATATAATCATCTCTTGAAATAATTGCTATTCGTAATCGCAGAAGTACGGGCATTACATCGGCAATGTTTGAATCATCAATTATTATGCTTCCTTCAGAGATATTGGTTAACCGTACAAAGGCATAAGCTACTGGCAATAAATCGGAACCGTTACGATCGTAAATGCCGACCTGAAATGGCAAATTAATATCTCATTAGCAAACTGCAAATTCAAGAATTATTTGCAATATATTCACTTTTTCTCCTGGATTAATTAAAAAGGAAACCTCATTCAAAATAGATGGCAGTGACAAATTCTCTACTTGAATTTTCCCGCTTGATGGCCACTCGGTGACTGAAATTTAGAAACAATTTTAAATAATTTTAGTAGAAAGTTATTGCGAATTTATGTTGTTGGTATTTGTGTTCATTTTGGTTCCTTCCACTTGACACAGACGATTTTATCATCGGTGACCGTGTATGGGTTGGCGGTACCAAGGGCGGCGAAACGCAATTTGCACCCGGCGAATGGAATGGGCGTCGAAATTCGTTTGTCGATGGAGGGAACAGATCTAGATTCTAGAGCTGATATTTAGAGATGATTGAAGGGTCGCATGTCCTGATGATGAGAAACTTGATTCGGGTTTTAATACCAGGTTGTCATTAGGAAATTACGGTGGTCCTGATGGGTCATCGATGGAAAAAATTAAAATGATGAAAAAAATAACAAAAGGGGTCGTTGTAAAATAAATTTGTCATTTTTGAAGAAAAAAAAATTTTTTTTTTTCAAAAACAAAAATATTTTGCAATGACCCCTTTTTTTTATTTTTTTCATCAGTTTTATTATTTCTTCGATGACCCATCAAGGCCACCGTAGACTCCTTGAAAAATGGCTATGCCGAAAGGAGTGGACCCGGACGCGTGGACACATTTTAAACAACTTCAAGCGTCCAGAAGGTTGGCCATGGCCATGGCAGAAAATGTGGAGTTCGAAAGCTCTCTGGCAAGCTACAAAGTGAATGAACGAAACTTCGGTGGGCCCTTCACATTGTATTTAAAAAAACTTGAGACAGAACGGGACTTTCTAATTAGAGTCAAAATTTGTCGAGACGAAAATACAAGATTCGATTATTTAATAACCGGTGCGGAGTCGATTACAAAAGGTTCAACATTTGTTAAAATTTCAGGTAATTGTTTTGTTTCTTCGTCTTTTTATTGTTTATTAAATATTTTAATATTAATAAAGGCTTAATTCAATTAAATTTTAATAACGAGGAAGATTGCTTTAAATTCCATAACGAATTTGACCTATCATGTCGGGCAGTGCAAGCGCAAAGAGAAGTAGATGGTGAAATGACTGACTACACCGCATCGGAAGACTCATAGGAGATCGAAGCACGGTCACAAATATTTGCCGAATTGTTACGTGATCGATCAAGATTTTCTACCACTGAAATGAGCACTCAATCCTCGTGTGCTGTTATGTTGTGCTGTTGTGTTCAGAATTTAACTATATAACTATACCAGATGTGCTATTTGCAGACAAGACACAAGTCAATTTGACCGGCTTAGTTTTTTTTATTTTCGTTAATTTAAGTTAATATTTAAAATTACGTAGTGATGTTTAAACCACACCGTAATTGTACTTGAAAAACCAATGTAAAAATTTCGAATAAGCAAACACTTTCATGTTTTTTGTTTTTCTGTTAGATTAAAATGTGAGCACACATCAGGTTTTAGTAGCATAATTTTAAAATGGCACAAGTAAATTATAAGAATATGCTAGGCGATCATGTGACCGTTATCAAGAGCCAAAACGCGATCACAAACTGTCAATGTAGCGGCTTCAGTCTGGAAAAAAAAAATTCAATTAAATAATAAGTTTGACGGTCAAGAGTAACTTTTACTGAAAGTGCAATTGCTGAACACGAAGGAAAAGTATCGAAAACCAATTTGAGGAATGTAGCATCCAAATCATTGGTGATGATAATTTTAGGTTTGCGCAAAATGGCCCGACCCAAACAAAGCAACTGACAAAAAAAAATTAACACAATATAAATTAGAAGTTTATTTAAATAAATCTCAACTCTTACCTGGAATTCTTGAGTTGTAAGAATTCTCGATTCACTGCTTAATTCACTGTCTAAGCCGTCGGTCAAACTGGATACTGTATTTTTGATGTTAATTGATCTTAAAACAGTCCACAATTGGTCATCTGAAAAGGACCCTTTCATATCAAAGTTGGTCCTATACGTATAATTTCAATAATGACTCAATCCAATTATTAAAAACTCATGTATTACCTTATCGTTCCTTTAAAGATATAATCATCTCTTGAAATAATTGCTATTCGTAATCGCAGAAGTACGGGCATTACATCGGCAATGTTTGAATCATCAATTATTATGCTTCCTTCAGAGATATTGGTTAACCGTACAAAGGCATAAGCTACTGGCAATAAATCGGAACCGTTACGATCGTAAATGCCGACCTGAAATGGCAAATTAATATCTCATTAGCAAACTGCAAATTCAAGAATTATTTGCAATATATTCACTTTTTCTCCTGGATTAATTAAAAAGGAAACCTCATTCAAAATAGATGGCAGTGACAAATTCTCTACTTGAATTTTCCCGCTTGATGGCCACTCGGTGACTGAAATTTAGAAACAATTTTAAATAATTATACAAATAAAATAAAGTTTCCTATAACTACTCATTGTGCCTTGATTTTCTTCGGGTGCTTTCCTGGTGTACGAATCCACCGTTTTCAATACGTTAACATCAGATCTAAGTTCTGGCCAACTCGCAATCAGCCAATGCAAGAAAATTGGCAGCTAAAATTTTTTTAAACCAAAATTTAAAAGGAAAACGTGAGTTAAAAATCATTTTGTACCATAAGAACATAGGCTATAGACAGGCCAACCACTCCAGGTTGAAGTGAACCAGCCAATCCGTTTTTAATGGCAACAACACTGACAATAAAAATTACAAGTGATACTGCTATTTCCTAGAAAATAACGCAAGTTAAAAACCTAATCAATGATAAAAGCTGTACAAACTAACAACAATTATTTCCATCCATCGTCGCGATGAATCAACGATTAAGGTTATTAGTTGATTTGTATTTAATAGGATTATTAACTGTTCCAAAAAATTTTTTTCTTCACTGAAAGATCTAATTAACATGAGCCCTTTAAGCGACTCGTTCAAATGGGAGAAAGTTTCTTGCATTGATGTTATTGATATTACGTATAAGTTCCTGAAAAAAATTGATGAAATAATGAGAAATAAAGATCTACTTTAGGTTTGGTACCTGTAAAATTTGTTGTACATGCGTTGGAAAAATGTTATAAACGCAATGAAAAGTAATGCCAAGAGGAACATGAACATACTGACTCCAAAAGTTATAAAGGTAATTATAACACACAACAAACCAAACCAAAGATAATGAAAGATGATAGGAATTTTCTGTAAAAGTACTAATTATAACCTATCAATTTCACTATTAATTCACATACGTGATCAAGTTCTGCAAATGTGACTCTTAAAAACTGCATCGTGTCGTTGATTTTATTTTCACTAAAACTGTAATAACAAAGTCGTCAAAGTCAAATATAAATTATTAACTCAGTGCCAGATTTAACCTTGTAGAGATCGTAAGTTGTAACATATTTGAAACATATTTGCCTTATGCACATAGAAAAAGACAAAAAAACGTAATTTTGTGAACTGATGCGTCAGGCTGACTAAAAATTTTACATATAATTCCTTCCAAATTTGGCATGCAAGGGTACATTGAAAGAAAGTTTCGATCACAAGGCCTTCGTCAGCAGGTGGTCAAGCTACAACTTATTTATCTTCCACGGAAATCCGGCACTTTATTAACGTACCTGCTGTAGGATAATATGGCATCAACGACGGAATTGTAAAATGAGGCGAAAGTACGGACTGCTGCCACAGATGCGACAACACCAGCAGCACATAAATTAATTACAGCTAATATGCTAATGACATTATACAGAGTGAGATAGTGACCTGAATATTCATCTTCTCCCTAAAAAAAATATTAACTTATAAGTTCATTTCTTTTTACCCAAAATGTAATCACATTACATGTTTTTGCCATTCATTTGACCACGTAGATAACCAAATATCCCTCCCTGCTAGAAGCAAATGAGTTGCCACAAGCAAAAGCCCTAGAGAAACCAAAAACAACCATCCACAATGCTGGATAGCAAATCTCAACAAGATGTTTAATGTCGTATTGCTTGATTTCTTTTTCTCTTTTGAAGGCATTAATTTTACATCTGATGCGTCCGCATCGGCAGTTAAATCACCTGCAACAAGAATAAAGTTATTTTATAAAACAAATTATTGCACTTTTTTTTTTTACTTGTAATTGTAGTATTATGCAAGTCCGAAACAGTTGAATTAAGCAGCTGAGTCGTAGATATTGTGGCCGGTTCATCGATATAAATTCCCAACATTTGTAAAATACCGCGACTAGATATTTTAAGTGCAGGGGCAAGCGGGATTCTACTAGAATCTTGGTTTTGGATTTGATTTAAATTAAAATCATCTTCTGGCTGGAAATTTTCAGTTACAGTGGATGGCAAATCTTCACCTCTCTCTTGAAGTTGACGCCAATTACCATGAAATTTAATACTTTTATCTTCAAGAAGAACAATCTTTGAAAATAATAAGTTTAAGTAACTAGTATTTAATATTTATTTTCCTAATATTCACCAAATCTGCCATGGGTAAAATGTGAGTCTGTCTACAGACTGCTATTACAGTCCTCCTGTAATGAAGAGCCAATTTTCTGAGCCCCTCCTCAAACACGTGAAGAGACAGTAGCGAATCCATTTGTGGAAAAACATCATCCTGCAATTAGATAATTGAACGTTACAAGTTAAACTTCAAACTTGAAATTATATGGGTATGACGTACAAGTATTATAGTCTTGCACTTGGAATATAATGCACGTGCAATTGAAATTCTATGCTTTTGACTTGCTGACAACTCAACCTCGTCATCTACTATAGACAAATCACCAGACGACAAGTCATCAAAATCATTTTGCAAACTGCACGCAGACACAATCCGATTGTATCTGCACAAAATCACGGGTTTTATAGTCATTAATTTTATTGTATGGTGTAAAATACCTTTGTTCATTGTAAGATGTGCCGAATAAAATATTGTTTCGAATAGATGTACGTTGAAGCCATGGGGTGAATGGAACGTAAGCAATTGGTGAATTCCTTAAGATTAATTTTTTTTTCAGTTTCAGAACAGTCACTTAAATAAAAAGTTATATATACCTAGTCCATTTGATAGATCCATTTAAGGTATACAATTCCCCTAAAAGGGCCAATAAAAACGCTCTTTCGGAATTCCTATTATGACTACATACTAAAGTTATTTTGCCTAGAAGAATGTGGGCGAGATTTTTTTTTAAAAAAAAAATAGAAAATTGTAAGGAATTTAAAATTATTGTCATTACCAATTGGAATGTTTATTGACAAATCTCTTAAAACAGGTTCCTTATTAGTTTGGTCCCATGAAAAAGTTGCTTCTTCCAACTGAATTGCCGCATTTGAATCACCATCAACATCTTCATCTGACTCGCTTAAAAATATTTCAGTATCTCTAGATCTCTCTGGCCTTTCATTGACATCTGATTCTCTAATCCGAAGCTGAAAGAATTTTTTTTGAGATAACGACAAGCGATTAAAAAAACTTTTTCAACCTTACCACAACACTGCCGCTATCGTCCTCAAACTCCAATACCGTGCTGCCCTCTGGTTCCAAATCATTGAACCGCTTGCCAATAAATTCGGGAGTGGCAAGGAATTTTTGCAGTCGTTTCAAACTTGTCTGAGAAAAGAATAACGAACCAAAAAGTTAAAAAAAAAAAACCAATAAAACATAAAAAAAAATTTTCTTACAACGGCATTGATAGAAATGGAAATCAAAGCAGGTGAAATGAAAAGACAAAACAAAATTTGTCCAAACAAAGCTACAGCTGTAAAAGCAGCTTGGGGAGTTAAAATTTCCCTTTCAGCAGATGTGTAAACAGAGAAGGCCTGAATAAAAATATAAATTTAATAAAAAGTAATAATACACCAAACTAAAATAAACGTACCACAACAGACATGAGAACAAGAGCTGCCCAAGTCAATACATCTGAAACAAAAACAAATGATCAAAAAACTGAAAACATTCAATAAAAATAAATACTCACAATTCATAGTAACATGCAAGATGTTATAGGTCAGTGAGCAATCGTAACGAAATTTTATCCCAAAGACAAACAAGTGCCCAAAGGATTGTGTAGTGGAAGAAAGCCAACACCTAACACACAATTATTAAAGCATAGAAAGCGAAAACAGTTACAGATTATGGTTATTCAGTTAAGTTTATTAATTTTTTTTTTCTTTAGTCCATTTGCTTATCTGCTGTTACATGGTTTATGCATGAACGGGTGGGAATTTCAGTTAAGGTCACACACACAAGTTCTTGCTTGGGATTTGGTGTGGCGCGATAAAATCACCGCAGAGTCTTAATTCAGCAAAAACAAGTTTGGCTCATGTCGTGGCCAAATGCGATCTCCCTCAACCAACATTCAAATGGCATTGACCCTCATTGCCAGCACTCGTTATGCAAATTGACATCTTCCCATTTTTTTTACTCTTCATCTTTTAGAGAATATGCCCAGGGGGCCGGCAACAACTTTTTAATGAGTGTGGATAGTAAAAAACGCAAACAACTCTTTGATGCCAGCTGGTTAGAATGGTATGAAACACACACAATCATAACACAAACTGGTTCCTTGAGTATGGTAAACAAAAACAAATCTTACTGGGTCAAATGGGATTGAGGGCAGTGTAAGTGAATAATAGTTTTAATTTCATATATTAATTTTCTTTTCTTTTTTTTTAAATTGATAAAAAAAATTTTTTTCTTTCAATGAATTTTTTTTCCAAATTTTACTACAAAATATCCAATTAGAAAGCAGATACAGAGAGGGTGGGTTAAGCCTTTGAAAACATTAACATGTGGCAATATTACTCCCTAGAGGCATTGAAGAGAGATTTTTTCAAAATGTTTTTTCTCTTTAACTTGTTTTCCCAACGTCTCGAATCTTTATTATCATTGAAATTCAAGTTCCTTTAGAATCATCCAGCTGGTGTCTACACGTGGATTTCATATAATTTCAAATATCGTGTTACAAGAATCAAATACAAGAAATAAGAGAATGGGGCCAATTGAAAACTAATAAATTAATATTCAATTTTCCCCTCTTTCTCTTGATCACATGATCTGAAGACATGCGAGAAGTTAAACCTTGCAACTTAGAGTCAAAATACAGTTTGGGGGAAACAACTTTATCGCCATTGAAAATATTTTTGATAACGTAGTAATAAAAACAAATCTTTAAGAATGAATTAAAACTAAGTGATAAGACGAGATATTTTTAGAATTTGTTAATTACACTTGTAAGAAAATGCAGAATCTAGCAAATGACACGCTGACCTCCTATTTTTAGCTTATTTTCCCCCTCTGATATTACAAAATCCTTTTCTGATGTTGAGATAAGAATTTTATTTATGACGTACTTGACCTTGGACTAGCGTCCTCCTCCCTCGAGATTCGAAAACGATAAGAAAATGACGAACGAACGAACGAACGAACGACTCACCGTGAAGCCACCAGCAAAAACTAATCAGCAATAGAAGATGAGATTCTCTTTGACGAATATGACGAATTTTGTGCGCGAAAAAAATTTCCCACGAGTTCATCTTGAGACACAGCATCTTTCTTAACAACTCCTCCATTTTGGACAATCGACCTTTTTTAATTGTCTATACAAAAAAAAAAAGTAAAACAATGTCAAAAGAAATTTTTTATCTTTAAAATAATTTACCTGGGCATCAATCTGAGATTTCCCCATAATCTTTCGTAACTGAAATTGGGCTGGCAGAAGAAAAAGTAAAGTAACAAACACACCAATAATTGCTCCATATCCAAGTTGTAAGTACAGCAATAAGGTCAATATCAACATCTAAAATATATTTTTGAGAAAAACATGTAATCAAAAAAAAAAAAAAAAAAATTGGTTATTTTCCCAATGATTCAAATATCCAAATTTCATATATTTTATTCTGACCTTGAAAAAAAATGACCAGATATAATGAAAAACAGCTATAAATCGCATCAAATTATTAGCATCATCTGTAACCAAACAGCGAATTTCATCTGCATCTGCAACTTGAGTTTCTTTGGGCCAAACGGATAATTTTAAACTTTTCTCATACACGAGCATCTAAGAAGAAAAGAGAGAGAATAAAAAAAAGAAAGTGAAGGTAAAAAAAAAAAAAAAATGAATAATTTGTGGTTGAGTGGTGCTTCCCACGCAATTGAAATAGCGTTTTTTTAACCACTTTCTCACACATCACTCTTTTGTAAGACTTTTATTCCCTCAGCGAATAAAACGACATCAAAGTGAAGGTGCAGAAAAAACACCTCACTCTCTCTTCCTCGTGATTCCAAACCCCCTTTCCTTTCTTCTTTTCAATAGAAGTGAATGGCAGTAGTACACCTTAATTTTACTGCCTGTTGTTTACGCACTTGTCACATCTATTTTTAAACTCTTTACTGCCAAACGATGTAATGTAACCTCCAGAGAAAAAAAAAACCAACCACCTTAACTTCAAAACAAAATCTAAAAATAAAAACCGCTTATCAACGCTATACCGCTCATTTATTTTGACTCACAAACAGCGGTCAAGGTCAGATTCAAAATTAAACCCTTTTTTAGCCGTGATAAGATCACGTTTAATTGACCTCAAATCAAAAAGAAAATTTTTTTCGGATGTATTTTATACAAAAAAAAAATTATAATCTTGTTAATGCATCGTGATAATTTTTATTAAATATCTTGATTTTTGAAAATCTAAAATATTTTAAGCAATTTACATTTGAGTTTTTGTTATAGGTTTTTTGATCTCCCAAAATTTACTTAAAAATTTCTTTGCACCTGTTGGCTCTTCCACGTGTTTTCAATTGTGTGACACTGAACCCAGTTATGCAACATTAATTATGCATAATTTAAATGACTATCAATCAAATAATGCCCAAGAGCCAAGGATTTTCACCGCTTTTTACACGATGAGAGTGGGAGCCAAATCTCAACGAATTGGAGTTACTGCACTCTTGATGTTATTGCTCCAACTTAATATTCACGACTTAATTTCATTTCCCACACACAAAACAGAAATTTGCACGCCCAACCATTGACGTCAAAACTTTTTACCCCAATCGCATTTTCATTTAATTCACCATCCACCGAGCATAAAATGCTATCATTTGTCTTGTGATGAGGTTGAACGGTGTGTCTCTCTACATGTAGAGAAAAAAAACCGTTTCTAGAGATAGGAGGAAGCTTTCTCAATTCATAGGGCCAAATGGGTGCTTCTCAAAAGAAGGGGAAAGGGGTTTATAACAGGGCCCTTAAAAGAACCAGAAAAGCCTCGAACCCTGCAGGCAAGGATTAGTTCGTTTCTTTATTTAGTATTCCCCTCCCTTCTTTTTTAAAAAGCAAGGGGTCTTTACTTACTAACTACCCTCTCTTGTGAAGGGGTTTCCCACCATTCCTCAACATTCCCTTTTTCCCTCCATCAAGATGCGCACGAGGAGCATAAGGAGGAGGAGGAGGAGGTGGAGGGGCACTTATTACAAAATTCAAGGACAGCGAGCTTGCAGGAACAGCCCGTTAACCCACTGGCCACCTAAAACACGAATACATTAAATTCCAATGTCACCTGCACCACACACCGCACACGAATCCCGAGTGTGTTCGTCAAGTGTGTTAAATTGTGTGTGAAAATTGTGCGTGTTAAGCCCAACACAAGAACGATGCAGGCCATGACGTAGCCATTCTTGAAGAAATCACTCACTGTCACGTGATTCAGCTGTAAATAAAAAAAAATGATGGGGGGGTATAAAATAAAAAAAATAAATTTTGGCCGGGCATTTGAATTACCTCTTTGGGTGATGAATAATGATGAGTTACGATGAAACTTACAATGATTCCTACAGATAATGGGGCAACGAAACTCATCAAATCAGCAACGAATTTTAAAAATGCGCCCAGTAGGATTGGACGCCATAAAAAAATGGCGAAACATTTCCAAAGTGATGGTGAGAGCGTTGTAGTTGTTTTATTAGATTTTTGAGATGCTTCTCTTCTTTTTATCTTTGATAGCAGCATTTAAAAAATGAATGAATGAATTCTTTCGAGGGTGTCTTACTGATTGAGTGGAATAAATCTCCTTGAACTTATTAAAATGTCCTTGTATTTCAAATTCCTATCATATCAAAATAGAATTAGTGAACTTGATCGTTATAGGGCAATATGTTGTGCCCACCTGTGTTAAACTTCCTAAACACTGTTGTGTAATAGGTCGTTTAAGACCATGCCAAATGAGGGCATTCATCCAGTGGAAAGTGGCTTTGGACGGAAGACTCACCCATGGACGACGATATTGAGTGTCAGGTGGGTCATTAAGGGGAAGTGCAATGCTCTGCCAAGAACTCAGGTATTTCTACAATGAAAAAAAAGGAATATAAAAGCAAAGGAAAAAAAAAAAGAATGTTTTGTTTTTTTTAGAGGGGTTTTGTTTTTAGGTTTTTGACCCCCCTAATTCAGAAGGTCAGTGATCTGGGGTTATTCAACGGTGTACAAAAGGGTTTATCCTCTCTTTTTTTTTTAATGTTTTTCTTATTCAGTTTCACCAATGATGTAAAGTAAGTGGAGGCTGGATTTTTATCAGTTGAGGAATCTTGGGTAATTGGTGTCATCATTGAGTGATCAACTAGAGAGGATATTGAACTTAATGCCCAATCTTGTTTGCAGGGTAATGCTTCCTGTTTTTTTTTTTTTCGTTTATAATAAACGTGTAATGCGATATTTTGATCTATCGCTTTCAATTCTTCATCTCAAAAAAACAAGCTGTTAAAAAAAAAATAATTTGAAAAAAAATAACTTACATTGGTCCAAACGAGATTAATCTCAACGAGGAATGACAACAAGTATACTACGAGATAACAAAGTGTGATAGTCACTGTCAAGTGGTGACCATGTAAACCAGAGTGATAAAGATGACCTAACTTAAATATTTTGGTTGCAATAATAACAGGCCAATAAATGAGAAGTAGGAAAAGCGGTTTCAATGCGTTCCATTTCTCCATTTTGGAATAGAAAAAGGCAGCAGTCAAGGCTGCTAATAAGGAGAAAATTGATGGTAGTTTGAGCGAATTACTGCGGTAACCGGTGTTTTCAGTCATGATGAAAGCGTCGGCAACTTCAGATAGGCATATTAAAAGGAGGATTATGAAAAGAATCCAACGGGAATTATGTTCCTGAAATGTGTTTCCCTCGTGATTCTTTAGGGATAATTTTTTCGAAATTATCCATAGAATCGTGCAAATTGATAGAGCTATGAAAGCGCAGTTGATTATAAAATTTGAGAAATCGACGGCGCAATCTTCGTGCCTATCACAAAACGAATCCATCTTTACAAAAAAAAAAAGGCAAAATATTTATATTTTGTATTTTAGAATGTAAAAAAATACCAACCGATTGACACCAGTCGTGAAGTATCAAAAACACACAAGATACGCAGGTGTGGGCGAGGCACCGCAATTGAGACCTTCAAATTCCTTTTACGGTCATGTTGAAGATGCCCTTGTACAGTTTTCCAAAATGGCAAATGTTGTAAAAGGATTCTCTGTTTTGAGAATAATTCAAATCTGTGTGGAATTCAACAGGTTGGCACCTGTAATTTTATCTGGGTTTAATTAGGTTACGTTTCTGCGAGGTTTCCAATCCTTTTTCAATTCGTCAAGGCTCTTTGTTTAGATTTTACTTGAGGGGATGATAATTACATAAGAATAAAGTTATATATATATTAAAAACACAAATTTTATTCCGTGTTTTTGCAGTGAGGTCATGTTGTGCTTGCTATTTTCTTTAGCAGCAGCGCGCGCAATGCATTGTGGGTACAGTTCCGTGTCCTCCATTTTGAATTTCGGGTCGCGTTTGTGTTGATCGACATGTCTGTGGACAGTATTCCGAAAGATTTAAGGAATTTACGGGCATGTTTACTATGTTCAATGGTCAAGGTAAGTTTGTAGGGCATTTGAGAATAAATCGGTGGTTCTAAACCAACCCGATCTAGGCAAACAAAACCAAGAGATACCTCTTGTCTCTCCACGCTTGTTTATATTTTGGTTGAATAAAAAAAAAATATCCTCGTCCTTTCAGACATTCGAGCAGTTTGAATTTGACGGTTGCGACAACTGTGAAGAATATCTAGGCATTAAGGGTCGAAGGGATTTAGTTTACGATTGCACTTCGTCCAATTTCGATGGGTAAGAAATATTTAAGTGCTTTAATCTTGTCCTATTTTTATACATTTTTACGAAATATTCCTACTGAAATACAATCCTAGCAAATCAGAAACAAAATTTTGATTTGAACTTGGGCAACTTTAAGTCCTTGGGTGCACTAATTTTTTTCCCCAAGATAATAAAAAAATATATAAGTCAAGTTCACAATTTCTACAAAAAATCTAGATGTTTTTGCCCCAATTGACATCCTTATCATTTTTTCCCCTATTTTTTTCGTATTCAATGACCCAAAATTTTTTCTCCCTCTTAACCTTCACCCAGAAGATCTTTTTATTTTACTCAGCTTATGTGGAATTAAATATTACTTAAAATTACAGGTTAATTGCAGCCATGAGTCCAGAAGATAGCTGGGTGTGCAAGTGGCAGAGGATAAGTAAGTTAAGAATATTTTATAATAAACTTAAAATGCATGAATCACAAAATCAGTAGATAGAAGGGATGAATTTTTGTTTTTTTTAATGTGAGGCTATTGAAATTTATCAGTAAAGGATAAACTTGCAACCCATTTTATCTCAAGTTGATGTGAAACTAGAAACGATCAAAACATGAGTTGATGGAGGGCATAACGGTTTTTAATCTTTAATTTTTTTTCTTCCCTTCCAAGAAATTAAATTTGATTTAGAAAAATATTTATTCATTTTCACATTTCTCTAGATCGTTATGCCAAAGGCGTATATGCTATTTCTGTATCGGGCCGTCTTCCTATTGGAGTTATTCGTGAACTAAAAAGTCGTGGTATTACATACAAATCGCGTGATACGTCCACAAAATGAATGGGCGCCCTCAAGAGAGACTCAATATCTGTATCTCGATCCCTGTTAAATAAATTTATGCAAATATTCAACCGTACACCAACCGGATGTTTGCAGGGCATTTTCTGTTTTTTTTTTTTTTTTTTTTCGTTAATGTTTTTGACCAACTTTTTCTTGTTTTGATATCACCCCTGAAAGTAATTCGAGGGGTGAAATATTTATTTAATTTGGAAGTGAAAAATGAATAAACATATGTTTATATGATAAAAATGTTGCATTACATTTTCATATAAATAGAAACTTGATAAATAAAATGAAAAATTATTTCTGAATAAAAATTCCATATGAACTATTCATTTGCTTTTTGCTCATTTCAATGCGTTGTGCAAAGTTCTTTATCTCTTGAATGGATGCTTGCCGTATAGAATAACATTGCACAACTCTAGTCCTCCCATTGAATTTACCCACACATCTAATAAAAAATGTGTAAAGATAAAACCTTATTTTTCTCTCTCTCAACTTCTATTTTTTTATGCACCTATAAAACTGTCCACGAACCACTTTGGGCAAAGGGCGATCCTAGAATTAAAGTACAAAATAATTAGGGATTATGGTGTTCTTTTCTCTTATGTAATGTCTATAATTTCCTACAACTTCATAGAAGATGCATTTAACTGTTCCAGTCGCGTCCTTGAGTTGAAAGGATTTTCCCGTTTGACACTCATTGCGAGTCACAGCAGAATGTAATGACCCTGAACCGAATTGACATTGAAATTAAGAGTCACCTTGAAAATAAAATCGAATGTACCAATAAATTCGAAAAGAAAGTGAAATTGATCTTTGCACTGGTCCCAGTCTCGCATTCCTTGGATAGAGCATGACAACACTACCGATATATTTTTTTTCAATTCAGCATTGGAATACGTGGACTTGATGATATGCGGGCCGTATCCTTGGACGGCTGAAGAAATCCGATGCAGAGGCCGAGGTGTCACCTGAAATGTCAATAAAGCGAAAGTTTAATGCAAATAGAAAACAAGATTTCTAAGAAATATTACTTGTTGTTTCTGTCCAAGTGCAGGGATCGTGCCCGGTGTCACCATTTTCGCCCTTCTGACCACAAAAATATTAAATATTTATGATTATGATGTAGTTAATCACTTTTTCAATTGAATCGAAAAAATTACTCTCACTTATCTTGAAATTTAGTACTCTAGTATTTAGTTTCTTTTCTATATTTGTCTTAATAGTATTTACCCTGTGATGATACCGCGATTAGGAAACGATGTTTGGTTCATGATTAAGTGTGTTACAGAATTTCCTTGTTTTGAATAATGGTTTTTTGTTAAATAATTATTAAAGATGAAAACTATAAATATAAATGACAGACCGGAAACAGGTTGATGGATCGGAGGGGAGTTCCAAGATGACATCTGCTGGGATTGTAGTGGATGACGTTGATTTTGAGCCACATTTTGTCCTGGAATAAAAAATGGTTTTATTTTGTTGAAATATTTCGTTTAAAAAGATGACGAAACTCAGATTAGAGTGACGAGTAGGTTGTGGATAAGGATTTGGCGATGAAATTTGCTGAGATTGATGTGGAAAACGTTGGCTTTGTACCACAAGTTGCCCTGGAATCATTTTAAAAAACGATTTTGCGTGTGGCTATATTTTAAAAAAAATAAATTACGAACTTGGGATTGGTCTTTTTGGTGGGCCATTTAACAGTCCAAGTCGGTTTGAGCGCGTTGAAAAGCTTCCTACGAATATAAACATTTAATAAAAATGAATTTCGTGTTTAATTACAATTTTCACTACCGTTAGGTGTAACGGGTCGTGAAATTCCTTGTAAACTTCGTACCGAATTGTGCGGTAATGGCCTCACAGCTATAAATATAATATTAAAACTACTAATTAATGTTCTGAAAATATGCATTAACAAGTAAATAACCTCTAGTGTTCATTATATTTTTCTCAATATGAGATAAGTGTTAAAACTAGTTAAGAAAAACGGATGAAAATATTTAACAACTAAATAATAATCATATTCATCTCTAGATGGCGCCTGCGTGAATGACGTCAAGACTTTTATCCGACCCAAGTATAATTTTTCCTTAAATAATCATATTACGATTTATCAAAAATGCGTGTTTATAATTAATAAATTGAGTGGTTGAAATTCCAACTTTTTTTTGCGTGTTACCGAAATAGATCTGTAGTGTCATAAACTGAGTAGGGTACCTCAATTTGGACTGGACAATAAGACCATGGAAGCAGAGATTAAAGTTCACTGCCAAAAAGTACCCAAAAAAATCAAATGTCACATTTCATTTTTAATTAAACCACGATAAGAAAAAAATTCCATCAGACAACGATTGGAAAAATGACTCACAAGCTGAGCACTATGAAATAAAAAAAAAAAGTAATTTAAGTGTGAGACGCAAAAATATTAATCTCTAATTAGTGATTAATTAACATTGAAAAACGACTTTGAGCCTTATGAAACAAATGATTGTACTAAAAAAATGGTGCAAAAAAAAATAGAAAGTTTTAATTAAACTTGACATTTACTTCAAATTTAATTCTTCACATTAACTACTTTAATAATAGTTATTCTTAGAAGAAATGAATCAGCAGAGAGTAAAACAGAAAATTGTACTTTTAACCCTTTAACACCCATTCATTAAAACAACATTTACAGGTGAGATAGCCAAAAGCAATTTTTCAATTTATTCATCACCAAACTAGAAAATAAGAAAACAGACAGACAGGTGGGACAAGGTGGAATAGAGAGGAGGAGGTGGGGATGTGGAAAACCCCTTTGTCGTGTGCCCGATCCCTTCTCGTTTTTGTGGTCCTGCCAATACCTGGCGGCATCACACAGAGCCGGCAACTTGGACCGGCGTCCGTGGTTGGTGGCATGGGGAGGGAGGGGCGAGTGCGCGCGCTGCGTTCGCTTTGCTTGAGGCTCTTAGTCCAGAGAGCGGCGCGCGTGATGCTCACCAAACAAGCCACGAGCATATAAAAGCGCGTGCACCACCACTCACAGCACCGAGACGCACAGTCAAGTCTGAAGGAGACAAGAAAACACAACAACAACAACAACACGATGGCTGCTACTACAGAGAAATTCACACCGTACAACTTTTTGGTCACAACAATGCACCAGATTGGCAAATTTTTGGCTTTGCCTCTCACTAGAAATCAGCCTGAAGATGCGAATTGTAAATTGGCAACTGAGCTACTGGGGCATTGTAGTCCTGCTAAATGTCCACAGAGTCCTGTAGATGAACCACAGAGACCGGGTGAATATGCGGCAATGCCCACTCCCAAGGGAATGCCAGTTATTGGCACTTTATTAGATTTGATCAAAAGTGGAGCTGCACCCAAAATTCACATGTACTGCGATAAACGCCACAAGGAGCTTGGCCCAATCTACCGGGAGAAAGTTGGCGGAACTCTTGAAGCTGTTTTTATATCAGATGCTACGCTCATCAAACATGTTTTTGCATCTGAGGGAAGATTTCCTCAACATCTTATACCTGAGCCGTGGAAAATTTATAATGAAACTAAAGGAAATGACCGTGGTCTTTTTTTCATGTAAGTACTTTTTTTACGAATTTAATATTTTAACGTATTAATTGTAATTTATTTGGGTATTAGGAATGGTCCTTTATGGCGAATGAGGAGGAGGAGTTTGAATAAAGTTTTCTTGAGACGTTCAGCTATTGCGGACCACGTGAACGATTTCGTAAACATCACGGATGATTTGATGGATCGTTGGACACACTCGAGGAAAGATAAAGTGCTGCCTGATTTGGAGAAGGAGCTCTACAACTGGTCCATAGAATGTAAGTTGCTAATTCCAACACTTTAGAGGGGTGGACGGGCTATAAGAGAAAGTGACACGCATCGACCTTCACCTGTGGCCCGCGGGGTGGAACGCGAACTCCCTCCACTTCCGCGTTGTGCAGGATCAACACTCTCATCTGCCCCCACTTTGTCACTTTCACTTTTTTTTTAATCTATTTGCCCTTGAAATTGTAGGAAAAAAAAATTAACTGTTTTTTTTTCTCAAAATCAGGTTTGGGAAATTTCATCTTTGGTAGACGCATGGGATGTGTCAATTCTGGTCTAGAACCAACACCTGAAGATGATGAAATCCACACATTTGTTGAAAGTGTGCAACAAATTTTTGTTGAATCAGCAAAAATGACTACGATCCCACCAAGGGTGGCTTATCATCTCAACTTAGGTGTGTGGAAAAGGTTTTCAGCTGCTGTCACTAGAGCACTCACTATTGGTAAAAATTTTTTTTAAAATTAAAATTTTTTTTTATAATTAACTCATTTATATAAAAAAATAGCTCGTGGAATGGTTGAAAACAAAGTACAAGAGATTGTGACAAAAGCAGAAGCGGGTGAAATGGTTGAAGGCCTATTGGCTGAACTATTACTCGATGACCACATTGCTGAAGAAGAATTAGTTCGTATCGTCACAGACTTGTTTCTTGCTGCTGCAGACACGGTAAGTTTTTAAGAGGAAAGTGACTTGAATCATTGCACAATCAATCACTGCCCCCTTGAGGCTTTTGTATGTAACACTCTTCCGCATTCCATTTACGAATTTTTATTTAATTTACCAGACCTCCCATGCAACCCAATGGGCACTCTATTTATTGGCATGCAACCCTCAATGCCAAGAAAAACTCCGCCAAGAAATTGACGAAGTCATTCCAGTTGGCGAAGAAATCACCTTCGACAAACTCTGCCGGCTTCCATACGCACGAGCTGTCGTTAAAGAAGCTCTACGGTTATACCCAGTAGCACCATTCCTCACACGCATCCTTACAAATGATGTTGTTCTTGGAGGTTACAAAATACCCAAAGGGGTAAGTTACCTGCATTCAACTATTAACTCACCTCTTTTTATTTATAACATTTTTTTTTTTTTTTTTTATAATCCTATAGAAATTAGTTCTCATGTCCATGTACACAACCGGTCGCGACCCAAAATATTTTCAACAATCAGAAACATTCTTGCCAGAACGTTGGTTTCGTGGATCCGAATTCTCAGCACCTCCACACGCTTGTCTGCCATTTGGATCCGGTACACGTTCTTGTATCGGAAGACGCATTGCTGAAACACAGATGTATCTTCTCTTAGCTCAGGTGAGACACCCATTTTTTTTTTTTTTTACACATCCTTCCTCTTTAGCTGATGGGAATAACGGGTTGGCTAAACACACAAATAAAAAGAGAACACTCCACACTCCCCACCTTCATTTTACACCTCTCCTCCCACCACCTTTCTTTAAGAAACCAGTTTTACTTCTCCACTTCTCAACACTTTGGTGCAGAAGAGTTAAAAAAAAAAACACTCGAGGCATTAAAGGGTTCGTCTTACAGCGGAAAAAAAAATTTTTAAAAGAAGAGAGAAAAAAAGAGGGTGGGGGTAACCCACGTCTGGTTAGGCCTAATTGGAGCTACTCTAGCAGGAGTAAAAAGGAAGGGAGAGACAGCTATTGAATCGGTGCATAGTTTTGAGAAAAACTGAAATCTCTTTGAGTGAGGGATAATCACCGAGGATATGCAAAAAAAAAACAAGAGAGAGAAAAGGAGGGGGAAAAGGAGTGAGGAGGAACAGCAGGGATCTTTTTCTCTTCTCTTTTCTTTTTTTCCTCTCTGCTCGTCTTGAATAGACGTCTAATCCTATCGCTGTGTTGTTCACATGATGGTGGCAACGGGTTTCGTGGGCAGGAGGACAGTAATGCAGGGTGGGACATACATAGCCCCCAACTGGTCAAGTGGATAGTGCAGAAAAAAAAAGAGTAGGAGAAAAGAAGTAGATGGAAGAAAAAAAAAAAAAAAGAGGGGGAACTCAAAGTGGGACTCCCTACCCTCCAACTCTTTGAGGTCAGATTAGGAAAAACGAGACAGATTCAAAGGATTAGTTTTTTCTGTTGTGTGTCTGCCTCGTTTTAATTGTGTTGAGGTTTTTTTTTTTTCTGTTTGGTTCATTTTCTCGACCTTGGATCAAAGTGGGTTAGGATGTCATGCGTCCTTGGCCGTTCACGGAAGTTGGTGTCTGCTGAATGATTGTCAAGGGCATCTCGGCGCGTCCCAGATATTTACCCTTAAAATGTGTTATATTAATGTTTTGATGTTTTTTCTTTCTCAGGTCGTGCGCCATTTTGAAATTGAGCCAGCCAATGAAAAAGAGGTTGAAATTACATTAAGAATGATCACAACGCCATCAGAACCCATCAAGTTACGTCTTATAGAAAGAAAAAATTAAAAAAAAAGAATTTTTTTCTTTGTATAGCATAATTTTTACGCCCATACTCTTGCCTTTTTTTTTTTATTACCAAATGTAACAGGTTTCCGTCCATTTTATGGGTTCATTTTTTTTATGTATAAAAATATATTGAAAAGGGTTAATCCACAAAGCCACTTTGATTTATATTTGTTATTTGTTATTAATAATTATTATTATATGATTTTTATCTTCTGTTCTTAGAATTTTTTTTTTTTTACTCCCAAACTGGATGTAAGACAGAATTTTGTTTTGTATATAATTATTATTATTAATTAATATTATTATTATTATTATTATTATATTGTGGAAATTTTACTCAATGCTCGTTTACATTTTTAAATAAAAACGTTTTCTTATAAGAAAAAAATGACTTGTTATTCTTCTAAGAACTCTTAGAAGTCTCTTAAAGAAATCTTACAAAAGAAATGCTAAGTAATTTCCATAGAATAACATGGAAAGAAATTTAAGAGCTAGGGGCTTTCAACATTTCAGCAAGGTCTAGCTAGGGGATCATCTGTTTGTCAAGGTGAAATTTCCCCACCCCCTCTGTGAGTTGTAAAGATGAAAAAAAAAAACCTGGCAGGCAAAATGCATGAAAGGGGTTAAGTCTCGTGAGAATCAAGTGGCAAGAAAGGGGTATTGTGAAAAGACCGAGTGAGAACCTGTCGACATTATAAAACCCCCTATTTAAAAGAATTATAAAGTGTTATTTTACTTACTGACCCTTTCTGCCACTCCCCCGCAAACTGACCACTCTGGGTGGTAGGAAAGTGTTAGGATTGTGACCTTTGCCGTAACGCTACGCAATTTTTCCCATGAGTCTCCCTATACGCTTTCTCCCCCCTTTTTTGTTCCCACCTGGTTGTGTTTTGTTGGGGGACGAAGTAAACAAGTCAAACGCTATTTTTGGATGTTTTCTTTGACGTGTTCTTTATTCTACTGTCCACCTGAGATTCATGGCGCCTCGTTCTTCAGAATCGGCAGATGGGGGCGGCGCACACCTGGAGAGCGACACCCACGACCTTGGCCTTCAAAATAACTACACGTGCAATAACAGCTCATGTCTACTGTCTGCTTCTCAAGTAAGTTTAATGACAGCAGCAAGGTGAAGAAAGAGATTTATACGAATTAGATTCGGACGCAAAAAAAAAAAATTTTCTGGAAATTTATAATTAAAGTTTTATATCTCATGGTCAGTTTTTTTCTTCACTTGGACGTCAATTAGTTTAATTGACAGTTTTGAATCGGAAATTATTGCTGTCACGTGATTATTTATGTGAGTGAACAGTTAGAGTGTCAGGAAATTGGTTTTTCTTTTATCAATGACAATGTTTTGAAAATTGATATTTTTGGAGAATTCAAAGTTTTTAGTTTCATATCACACAACTCTAAAAAATCCATCTCTAGTTGTGTTTACAACAAAACATTTTAAATTTACATCAACCAAATTTTGGTTGAATTCAATTTAAAATGTGTTGTTGTAACACAACGGTTTGCAGAGGAGTGCAGTTAGTTGTAGGGAAATAAAAATGTACAGAGTTTTTAAAAAAAAAACTGCAGAAACAAGGACAATGTAGAGAAAAAAAAAATTTTCTCATGCCATTTTTATGGATGATAGTCCTTACATGAGTGAGTTACATTTTAGAAGAAAAAAAAGTGGAAAAAAATTTAACCTTCGTTTTTTTCGGTATTTTTTCACCCCCCAGAAAACACTTAAAGTTTATAGCAAAAAAACATGAAATTAAAAGTCTTAAATTTGAGTTGA